>PVJD01000245.1:0-190412 GCA_004026545.1 Mormoops blainvillei
AGAGCCTGAAGTCTGTGGGGGAAGGGACCACATTTTCTGTACATCTTTTAATTCTCAGCTCTTAACAAAGTATCTGACACATAGAGGTATGAAAGGAACTCAATAAATGCTAGTTTAATTAACCTTATCCAAGTTGAAAGCCGAGAACTTATGTAATTCCAGGCTTTCACTATTATCAATGATCTGGGTAAAATCTTTTGAGCCTTATTACAGAGAGGAAGGTAAATCTTAAGCTGTTTTGCCAGTTGTCCTCTAAAGAGGCTATTTCTGGAATAGTACGACATAATGAACTTGTCTTTTTCAAGGGGCTGAACCTCCTGTATGCAATTTGCTGATAGTTTGAACTGATTTATTTTGAAATCATAAATTTAATAATAGCAATGTTAGATGCACAGCTTTTAGTCTTATTAGGAACAAAAATCACAGGTGATCAGAATGATGCCTTACTTCCTCCATTTGCATAACACAGATAAGTGGATTAGCTCCTCTATATGCTCAAAATTATAGTTAACCCAAGAAGCGTAATACAATCAAAATAAATGATGTTTGGAATAAAGCATTACATAGGACAAACAAAAACTGAGGGTTTATTCGGAAATATAAGACCTTGACTTTTAGTTCCTATTATTGGCAAGAACAAGCTTGTGTTTATTTGTATCATTCCTGGGAAACTTGTTCATTCATTCATTCAGTCTCACTAAAATGTAACCCTTTCTCCTTTCTTCTGTGGTCTCTCTTTTGGCCTGTATGGTGCTTTTATTTGCTATTTGATTTTACACTTGAGACCCTCACCAGGCAAGCATGGATGCTGACAGGCCCCGGAGGCACACCTGGGGACACAGGGCACAGGTACCCAGTGACCACCTCAGGCCGATTTCCCTCTGGCGGGTCGCAGGACTAACACTAATGTGAGCAAAACAGGCAAAATGTCCTGTTTCATGACACATATTCTAGAGGAAGACACAATATGAAATATGCATGCATGTGTGGGCATGTTTGTGTGAATGCGTATGTGTGCACCTGTAAGATCATGGTAACAACAAATAAGCAACCAAAAAGAAAAAACCAAAAAAGAAACCAAGTAAATGGGGTCTGGAGTACTCAGGATAGGGGACAGAGATAGGTTGCAATTTAAAATAAGGAGGTCAGGGAAACCCTCACAAAGAAGGTGCGGAGCCAGAGGCAAGAGTGTTGCAGGCAGAGGGAGGACCAGTTGCAAATTCTCTTCAGTAAATTCTACAAATATTTCAGTTTGTAAAGTCATTTCTGCACTGCTTCCCTCTCCCCTGCATCACCACATTTGTTTCTGGAATCTCTTGCATCTTTTCCTTTCCCAATTTAGTTGAGATTCCCAGTTGAGATTTTGTCACTCCTCACCTGTTACAAGAGATGTCTAATCCCTGCTTCGGATTTCCCTGTCCTTCCTTTGGCTGCCTGGCTGTCTTACGCAGCTGATTGTGCCCTCTCACTCAGAAACCCAGCCACATGTGAGAATGTGGGAGCGTAGGACCACGTGTTATCTCCAAAATACCGTAAGACCTGGCCTATATGCTAACTGAGCTGGATATTCCGTTAGGGAACATCAGTTGCACCTTTACACCTGCCTTTCCTCATCCCAGAATACATTTGTTTAGTCTCACAACTATTGAAAACTTACTCATAATTCAAACCTCAGTTCCAATGTCACCTTCTCCCTGAAATGTTTCCTGCTCTAGCCAGCACAACGAACTATTTACCTGGTGTCGGTTTTATTTCAAAATCTCTGTGCCCACTGGATAATAAGGCTTCTTTAAGTCAGACGTCCTGCCTTATCCATCTTATCCATTCGTGATAGCTATTTGCTTTGCACCTAACATGTACCGAATACATGTTTGTTGAATTTAATTTTAATACAATTAACAGTAATTGTAAAGCAGTAAAGCCTGCAATAATGTACCTTGCAATAATTTAAATTAGAATAACTTGAACTCAAACGCAGATTTATTGGTAAGTGGTTCCTGTGATCTAACTGATCCCTTTACTCGAACTTCCTCAGGAAGAAGAGGGGTAAGGTGGATTCTGAGGTGGTGCTAGACTGGAAACATTTGGATAATCCTATCTCAGGAATCACAAAGGTGGGAGTACGTTCCCTGCATTCCCCCAGACCAGCCAGTCTCTCTTCAGCAGGTCAATAAACTGTGCATCAGCTAACCAGGAGATTTTTGGAATGACTGCAGCCGTCCTAGAAGTCCCAATGTCCCCATCAACTTTTCAGCTAGAGCTATTAACCACTTCGGTGGTGCCAAACTTCAGCCCCATAGTAAGTGAAATTTGCGTCAGATAGACACTGAACTCCCAAATGACCAGCTGCACAGGCTCACTTTGGTCATTTAGTTAATCTTATAATAATGCAGCCTCACATTATACACAGCTAAATTTTTGAACATTGTCTTAGTCCATTTCAGCTGCTGTAACAAAATACCATAGACTGTGTGGCTGATAATCAGCGGAAATGTATTTCTCACAGTTCTGGTGGCTGGGAAGTCCAAGGTCAAGGTGAGGGCAGATTCCATGTGTGTTGAGCACCCGCTTTCTGGTTCAGAGATGGCCATCTTCTCACAGTGTGTGCACATAGCAGAAGGGACTGCAGGGCTCTCTGGGGTCTCTTTTATAAGAGCACTAATCCCATTCACCAGGGCTTCACCCTCATGACCCATCATCTCTTAGAGGCCCCTCCTCCTAACACAATGGGCATTAGGATTAACCTATCAATGAGGGGGAAGCAAACATTCAGCCTGTAGCAGGCACCATTGATTGCATTGTGACGAGGTTCTATTGTACCATTTTCTAAGATCTTACCATATACCAGATACTGTCAGACAGGTTACGTGCTTTATCCCTAATCCTTATAGTAACCTGTAAGGTGGTAGGTACTGATATTTTTATTCTGTTGGTAAAGAATCTGATGCTAAGAAAAGAAAAATCCCTCGTCCAAGATTTAGACTTAAGTAAGAATTGGATTCCTTCCATATTCTCACAAAATGTAGGACTTCCTTCTTTCTTTCTGCTGTGTAGTATTCCATTGCGTAAAGGGATGGCCTGGAGAATATTATGCTAAGTGAAGTAAGCCAGTTGGCGAAAGACAAACACCATATGATCTCACTTATGAGAGGATTGTAATGAAAAAAGTACAGTAACAAGCAAAATAGAGCCAGAGACATGGAAACCTGGAACAGGTGGACAGCAGCCAGAGGGGAGGGGGGCAGGGAGATAATGGTAGAAAGAGGGGGAAGGGACTAGCCAAAGAGTGTGTACGAATGACCCGTGGGCATGGACAGCGGTGTGGGGATTGACTGCGGGAGCTGGGGGTGGGATGGGCTGGGTAGAGGAGGGCAAAGGAAGAAAAACTGGGACAACTATAATAGAATAACAATTAAAAAAAAAAAGAATTGGATTGAAGTCTGGCTGAGTTCTCATGATGGGATTAATGCCCTTATAAGCAGAAGGGACCAGAGATCAGGGAGCACCCTGCCTCCACCCCAGCCCTCCTGCCCGTGTCAGGACACAGCAAGGAGGCAGCCTCCTGCAAGCCAGGGAGAGGCTTCTCATCAGAACTTGACCGTGCAGGCACCCTGACCTCAGCTTTCCCAGCCTTCAGAACGTGAGAAACACCTGGGGGGTGTTTAAGCCCCCTAATCTGTGGTCTTTTTGTCATAGCAGCTGAGCAGACTAAGAGAATGACTTTTTACTCTTTTAAAAATATGCACCTGAAAGGCCTTTGGCTCAGCCAGACCTGTCTCAGATGCAGGTTCACATCCCCATTTTGCAGCTCTTGATGGAGATGGCAGACATTTTGTCTTTCTGGCCATTGTCTGCGCCAGAGTCTAATGTTTGCCCATCCTGGCCCTTATCTCTGAAAAGGGTAAGCCCTCTCTCTCCTGCTTTAATGCCAAGCATTTTCCATTAGTGAGTAGCTTGGACCTCTGGTGATGGTAGGCTGTTAACCCTGTGTCCTGTCTGACTGTAAATGATTGTCTCTTTTGAACTCGAGGAATTATGAGTCCTCTAGAAAGTACAGTCTTTATGACCACTTAGAAAACCTTCAGGTGGCATAGGGTACTTCACCACAGAGGAAACAGATAAGGAGGGAAGGAGAATAAAGATCAGTAAGAGGAATAGAGAAATAAAATTTTGGTGTAGAAGGTTCTGAAATTTTAGCAAATTATTATTATGCTTCTAATTGTGTTTAATGAACCATTCTGTCCTTTATTCGCATAAGGGTGTTGGAATATTACTTCGACGTGCAAATTATGTGGCTAACCATTGTTCACTCTCTAAACTCTTAATTTTTGACTTAATGGATGGTATTGGCTAAGAACCAAAGTTATCTGTACCACACAGCTTAGTGTCTACGTTAACAGGACTACAGTTGTCTTCATTAATGTGACTTTACTGCTCTCCTGCCTTCGTCAACATGATTTTTACTATTCCAAGAGACCCTTGCCCAGCACACTTAAAGTTGTAAATAATTTTCTTATTTCTTTCAGGAACTTTTTGCAGATCCATTTAAAGGAATATTAAATTGCTCATCTTTCAATAGATAGCACCAGATGCCTACTTCATTTCCTAATATGCACTTGGAAATCCTCACCTTCTCTGTCCACCTATGATCCTAAATTGTTATATAGTAACCTTCAGCCAATCCCAACCAAGCCCCCACCTAATGAAACTTCTGTCTTAAACCAGAGCCTCCACCCTCGACTCTCACTAAAAAATAGCCTTAACTGTCTGGTCTTTACCCACCCTCTCCCGAGAGGCTACAACACTGTGTTGAGGGGGCTGTCTCCCTTGTGACAGTAAGCCATGAATTCAGCTTTGAGTTATCAACAGGCTTTAAGGAGCCTATTTTGTTGATATTTTAAGGGAGTCATATTCAGCATGGAGTGATTGAAACCATTCCCTCTCCAAATTATGAACTAAAGGTCTAATTCTGCCCAGCAAAGAGAAACCACTTCTCTTTATCCTATAGAATCTGGAAACATTACATTTTTTCTATGAGAAGAAAGCGTACTAGCTGTCAAGAGCTTACAATAGTTAACCCAGAAATTGGAAAAAGAATTAATCATTTTTTGTCAGAGAAAACAAAAAAAAACAAAATCATTATAAAAACAATTCACTTGAAGTTACATTTTGAGATTACATTATTTTCTTTCCAGTATTCAGACACTTGAAGTTCACTTTAAAATATGTTGGTGAACAGTTCTCATTTTCAAGAAGTACATATTAAAAACAGTAATATTTCATAATAACAGTATAAAATGAAAATAACTGTCTCTTGCTTTGTGGGACTTGGCTTTTAATCTAAATAGAAATGAAACATAATGACATTCATCTATGTGAGACACTTGTAGACTTAAGAGAAATTAAGTGACAAGCCAAAAGACACTATAGTACGTAAATCTGCAAATAGATAAAATTTTCCCAAAGGCTATCAGGGACTCCTTACTCCTTTGCAATTTGTTACCTGTTCTTTATATCCTTTTAAGAAGGGTTCATCTCCCATGAAAGGTTTGGGGAAAACAATGTATGGAATTAGAATCTACAAGAGCTTGCAATATTTATGTCATTTTAAAAAAAGATTTCATTTATTAATTTTCAGTGAGAGAGGAAGGGAGGGGGAAAGAGAGGGAGAAAAACATTGATGTGAGAAAGAAACATCAGTTGCCTGCCTCTCGCACGCCCCCAGCCAGGGACCTGGCATGTGCCCTGACTGAGAATCGAACCAGCGATCTTTCGGTTCACAGGCCAGCGCTCAATCCACTGAGCCACGTCAGCCAAGGCTATCTATGTCAGTTTTGATTGGACAGTTTTAGAAGACGTGTTCAAAAACTACTCCTGATTTTAGTTTTCTTTGTAGTTTTCTAAAATGCTGCTGCCATCAGAACATAAAGCCATCCAGCTCGTAGTAGAAATGCTGTCATGTAACCATTAAGACTGCACTAAGAGGCAAAATTGTTGCAGCTAAAAGTATTTTTAATGACTTGAAATTGCTTGGAGTGCTTTCTAGAAGTAAAAGGATGCTGATTTATTTACCTGGTGTACTTACCTAAATTAATTTGGCAGGATTACTTTGAACCTAATCCTCTTACAATGAAATTTATATGTTAATATTTTTAAATGGTGCATCATTTTTTTTCTGAAGGATATACTATATTGCAATCACATGACTCTACCAAAAGTCATTAAAGAAAGAAGTAAATTAACCCATTGCTGAACCACGCACAAATAGTACATTTTTACATAGGCTACGTTTATGATTTTATGTGATCTTTCCAGTAAAACATCACTATGTCAAGTGTTAATGAGAACAAATAGAATCTCATTCTATTTTTAGTTTCCCCTGGTGTACACTTGCTACTAGAAAGATGGAAGGGTCTTTACTTGGCATAATTTTTTGTCATAGCATATTTTTCTGTTTTAAGTGAATGAGTTTTTTCTATACCTTTCTCATTAAGCACAATCTTTACTACATGTTGAATCTAATGAGATTCATGAGACCGTTTTGTCTGTGTACATTTTTTTCTCCTTTTATGGAAATAGTAACCATAATTACTAACATCTAAATAGCCTCTTCCAGGAGCAAAGTCGGAACAGGTGTACCTCGGAATGTACATACTCACTCATTTCCAGGCTTATATCTCTTGTTTTTCTCCAGTTATGGGCATCTCCTTGGTATTTAGGGCCATGGCCTTGACAGTAAGTATAAATATGATGTGATGCTATGAACTATGAAAAACATTTTGGGTTAATTAATCATGGATACGCATTTTAAGTGGCTGTGTCAGGTTCATATAGCTGACAGTCCATTTTGACTATGTGCCAGATACTGTGGAGAGCATGTGCTCTGACGGAATGTTTGGGTCCCTCCCCGTCAAATTCACAGGCCTTGGCCCTAATCCCCAATGTGATAGTATTAGAAGGTAGGACCTTTGGGACGTAATTAGGTCCTAAGGGTGGAGTGAATGGGGTTAGTGTCCTTAAGAGAAGAGACTGGAGACAGATGATCGATCGATCTCTCTTGCCCCATGAGGACTCAGGGAGAAACTGGCCTTCTGCAGACCAGGAAGAGGGCTGTCATCAGGACCCTGACACACTGGCACCAGGAGCTCAGGCTCCCAGACTCCAGACCTGGAAGAGATGCATGTCTGTTGTTTAAGCCATCCAGCCTGCGGTATTCCATTGTGGCAACCTGAAATGACTAACATGTCACATAATTATCTTTTTAAAATTCTTACAGAAACCATTGTTATCGTTACTTTAGAAAGGAACAAAACTGACGTCAGAGAGGTTATATAGCTTGTCCAAGACACAGAGCAGCCACAAGGTGTCCAGGACCGAATCCGGGTTTGTCTGTCCCTCCCTAGACAGGGCTTTACACTACTGTTATGCTCTGCCTTTCAGACTTCACTGTTTGATTGTCCAGGTGACTAACGTCTGTCTCCCTGGGACATATAAACAAACAACAAAAGCACAGGAAGCTTAAAATGAAAGCCCCGACACTTTGAGTGGGCTGTTATATTTATGTAGTGGGGGTACGTTTCTTCTCTCCCGCACATGCTCCGAGTGGGAGACATTAAAATTATAGGGGAGTCACCCTGAAAATATTCAATATGCAAAGAATTTATCTTCTACAGCTCCTTTGGAAAATATCTCTATTTTAAAGGACGTTAGTATAACTGTAGATTAGTTCGTAGGTCAGTGTAACAAACTATAGGTTAGATTGTTTTTTTAAAGTGTGCAAGCTCCATGTATGTATTATATGTGCATGTTGGGTGAGAGTTCGGGACAATATGCCTCCCCAGAAAATATGTGAAAATCTAGGAGGTACTTTTCAAGGGGGTACCCTTTCCTCACCCAGACATTCTCCATCTCCATACAAATTGAAGAAAAGGATGCTCCTTTGTTACTCAGCCCAGCAGTTCAATCAACCTTATCTACAGTCCTGTCAGTCCATCCTAGTCCATGGAGTATAGGAAACTTTCAACTTTTCAAGGTAGTTCTTGGATGCTTGACTCTCCCGTGAAAGCAAACTGTTGGTTTTAAGATGCTGCGTTTGTTTTTTTTTAACGAAGCCATGATTCTTGCCTCTCCTCACATCTGAGAGTTACTTTCAACACATCCATTCTTTCTCGCTCCGTTCACCATTTATGATTCTGTAAGTTTTATAAATATATAAAGCAATGACCAGATTGCCTACAATTCATGTTTTAGCTGTTCTAAATCAAACATTTACTTCTTGCCTTTTTTCCCACCTATTTCACTCCCAGGCAGTATCACCTGCTTGCCTCTGCTTTGCTGGAGGTGTGTTGAGAGTATCAGGGAATTTAGTTCCGAGTAACACGACAGAACTTAAACGCAACCTGAACTTGACGGGATCCTGGTTTCCCCAGCAGCGGGAGGAGGGCTGTGCACACAGGCAGCCTGTGGCTCTAAAACACAGCTGGCGTGTTCGTCAGAGACTTTTACAGACGTCGCTTCTGCAATGGAATAGATTTTCACATTCAGAAGTTATGTGTATTTTCTCAGCATGGTATCCACTTACCTATTATTTTATGCCACATAAAAAGATAAATTATCCAGTGTGATCTAAAACCATCTGGAACACTTAAAAGTTTTATGGTATAGTATTTTAAAGTTTACTAACTATTACATAAAATTAATAAGATAGTTTTTACAGCTTCTTGCTTTATGGATTGTGGTTAATAACCTGTAGATGGGGATAGAGTAGAATGATGGGACTAACTGCATTTTTTAAAAACTTTTTGAAACTCGAGTCATTTATTCCGGTGCCTCTCTGCTTTCTTTGGCTCCCGCAGCCCGTGGAGGAACAGTCAGATAATACTGAGCCGCTTTATTCACTAAAAATTTTGTGGGGAGCTCCTTTAAGGGGAATGTGGATTTTAATGCATAAATTTTTTAGACAGACTATTGAAGTTGAAATTTCATTTCAAGAGGCAGTCAGCTTTGTTTAACTCTCTATTTTTAGTATCCACAGCTACTGAACCAGATTTTGCTTTAATTAATAACTATAGGATGTGAGGCAGTTCCAGTGCCGCTTTTTCTATTAACTCGCAATTTCCTGTAGGAAACTAATAAAATGAAAGGGGGCAGGGGGCGATCAGTGAGAATAAATACATGCTACAGCTGCAAGCCACCGATATTTGTCAGAATAAATGAAGCCGCACAGTTGTTGTTTTTTTTTAATTCTATAAAGTTTCTTAATTCTTAAGGCGAATTTGAAGAAGAAGCTGGACCATACCCAGAAGTGACCAACTTTAATGTAAAAGACATTACTTAATGAATTGATTAAGATAAAAACATTTTACCGCACAGTGTTTTTTTACTGGTTAAGAAAGTAGATTCTAGAAACAGATTGCCTAAGTTTGAATTCTGGCTCTGCTGTTTACCAGCAGTGTAAATTTGGACCATTTACTAAACGTCCTGAATCTCTCTATGGTTAAAATAGGCAGCATAAGAACATCTGTCTTACAGGGTCCCTCCAAGGATTAAATGAGCTAACAGCTACACTATCTGGTACATAGTAAGTGCTGCATTTGACTACACTTAGCATTTGTGTTCTCCTTCAATATTAACAATTTTTAAAACCATCTCTTAATTTAGCTATCTCTTCCTATAAGCACTGGAGCCACATATTTAGAAGAAAAACTTAAATTTTTAAAACACTCCCAATTTTGTTCTTTTTTTCTGAGTCTTTCACCATGAATCTGCCTATTTTCTAAGTGTTTCATCTGGGAGTCCAAAGGGCACACTTAGTTGTGCATACATACATTTAAGTCCATGTCATGGGCACTGAATTTCAAGTGTCAGACAATTTTTTTAGTAAAAGGATTTCTCTTGCTGAAATTCCAGAAAACTCTTGAAAAAATATTTGGAAGAGTATTGCTTACTGACCAGGATATACAAAGAAACACAGCATCTGGGACCTTTAATTACTAGCATTTAGATCTGCAACTCAACCACATTGGTAAGCACAGTGGGCTTTTCATAGTCATGAGTCTGCTCATTCTCCCATCAGTGTGTACTGCAGTCAAAGACATAAAATGCAGAATCAGGGGCTGTACTACTTTAACTGTATTGTTTATCTTCATAGCGTTAACAGTTAATAGCATTAGCAAATTTTAGTTTTGGCTTCATTGGAACTGCATGTAAATACCTAATCAGTGATACACCTGAAATAACTTCTTGTTCCTTATTATTATGTGCTTATGAGTTCATCTGAGCATGCCCTGTTACTAGGATTGCTTTACGAAAGTTTCCTTTAATTTCCCAAGTTAATTAAAGGTTTATCTTACATTTCTAGGTGCCCTAGTTTTGAGAGGTTTCTTTTCCCCTGGGTGGGGAAGGTTGGAGTATTACCTTTTATCGTTTGGTCTTACATGATTTTTCTTCCAAGCACTAGCTTAAGTGGACTATACTTAAGAAAGGCATTATTTGGAAAATGTTGCTAATTTGTTATCATGTTAAAAATTACACTATCAGTGTTTTCAAAATGACATCTTTTTCACTGTAGTACATTTAAATCAGAGCTAGGAAGAAATTTTCCTTTTTGTTGTAGTAAATGGAATTCCTTAGTACAAACACAAAGTAATGTATTCATCAGGTTTTGGACTTTGTTTCCAGCTTGAAGCTGCTATGAATAAAACTACTATGAGCTTTGTGTACAGCTCTTCTTGGTGGACACCTTTTCACTTCTGATTAAATACTAGGAGTGGTACTGTGGTACTGTGCTAGTAGATTTTATGTGTTTAACTTTACGAGACACTATCAGACTGTTTCCAAAGGGGCCACACTGCTATACATTCCCACCAGGAATCTGGGGAAACTCCTATTGTTCTATATTCCAACACTTTTAATTGTAGCCATCCTATTGGGTATCTTACTGTGGATTGATGTTGCATTTTCCTGATGACCACCGATGTTGAGCATTTTTCCATTTGTTTCTTGGTCATTTGTATAACTGTTTTGGTACAGTGTCCCCATTTTTTGGACCAATTTCAATTGGGTAGCTTGTCTTGCTATTAAATTGTGGGATTGTAAGATTTTCTAAAAATATATTTTGGATATGGGTTCTTTATCATATATGTATTTTGCAAATATTTCCTCCCAGTTTGTAGCCTGGCCTTTCCTTTAGTTACAAGTGTCTTTTGAAAAGCAGATTTTTTTTTATTTTGATGATGTTCAATTTATTGTTTTTTTCTTTTATTAATCATGCTTTCTGATATCAAATTTAAGAAATTTTACCTAACTCAAAGTCATGAAGATTTTCTTCTGTTTTCTTCTAGAAGTATTCTGCTTTAGCTCTTATATTTCAGTCTCTATTGCACTTAGAGATTTTGTTTTTGTTGGGTTTTGTTTTGGTTTTTGCTTAATATAGTGTGAAGTAAGGGCCAAGTTCTTTTTGTTTTTTAATCATAAAGATTATTGTTCCAGTACTTTCCTTGTCCGCATCGAATTGCCTCGGTTGCTTTGTTGCAGATCAGTTGACTATATATAGTTTATTGATTAACTGTATTCTGTTTTGCTGATGTATTTTTCTGTCCTTAAACAAATCCCATAATGTCTTGATTATTGTGGCTTTATAGTCAGTCTTAAAGTATGTAGTGTGAATCCTACAATTTGTACTACTTTTTCAAATTTGTTTCAGCTATTCTAGGTCTTTTGCATTTTCATATAAATTTTAGAATCAACTTTTTAATTTCTAAAAAAAAAAGTTGAGATTATAATTGGAATTGAGTCGAATCCATGGGGAGAATTGACATCTTAACAGTGTTATCTCTTCTAACTTACAAGCATGATACTATCTCTCAGTTTATTTAGGTTATCTTTAACTTCTCTCAGCAACGTTTTGTATTGAAATACTTTGTTAAATTTGTACTTACTTCATTTTTAATGCTATGGTAAATGGTACTTTTATTTCAATTTTCAATTCTATGTAGTCATTGAACACTAAAATAAGATTAATTTTTGTATATTGACTTTTTATCTTGTGATTTTGCTAAACTCCACCTAGACGCAGGCTCGTAGATAGAGAATGGGATGACAGCTGAGGGGGAGGTTAGAGGGTGGAGGGATCGAGCAAAAGGAAAAAGGACTCATGGACACGGACAGCAGTGTGGTGACTGCAGGGGGGAGAGGGTATCAGGGGACTAAATGGTAATGGAAAAAAATAAACAGAAACAAAAAATCAAATTATTAATTTAATTAGCTTTTTTGGGGTAGAATCCTTAGGGTTTTCTATATAGAAAGTCATGTCATCTGCAAATAAACAGTTTTACTTCATTCTTTCGCATCTGTATGATCCCTTTCTTTCCTTGTCTTAGTGCATTGAGTAGGATTTTTAATACACCATCGAGCTGAAATGCTAAGAGACAATATCCTTGCATTATTTGAGACTGAGGAGGAATATATTCAGTCTTTCACTATTAAGTATGATATTAAATTTAGGTTTTCTTAAAATGTTCTTTATCAGATTTAAGAAATAGGCTTCTATTATTAATTTACTGAGATTTTTTTTGGTCAGGATTAGATGCTGACCATTGACAATATTTTTCTGCATTTTTTAAAGATAATCTTACAGTTTTACCTTTTCCGTTTGTTGAAATGATCGGTTAGGTTGGTTGATTTTCCAATGTTAAACTCACATTGCCTTTGGGGGATTAACCACACTTAGTTATGACATTATCTTTTTTATATATGCTGAATTCTATTTGCTTTTTTTAAAAGTTTTTGTTTTTTTTGCTTGTTTGTTTTTGCCTCTATGTTCATTTGGTATGCTGGTCTATAATTCTTATTGTCATGTCTTTGTGCAGTTTGGTATCAGAGTGCTGCTGGCCTCATAAAATGGGTGGGAACGTGTCCCCTCCTGATCAATTTCTGGAAGAGTATGTATAGAATTGGTATTATACCATTCTCAAATGTTTGCTAGAAATTACCAGCTAAAGCTATCTGGTTTGGTCTCTGGGTTGCCCTTCTCTGTGTGTGTGGGGAGAGAGTATAGTTTTTTACTGATTCTTTAATAGATTAGATTACTTTAATAGATATAGGGGTGTTCAGGTTATATAATTCTGTTTGAGTAAATTTTGGTAGTTTGTGTTTTTTCAGGAATTTTTTATTTTATCTAAGTTGTCAAATTTGCTGATATTCTTTTGTTATCTTCTTAATGTTCCCTATTATCTTTTTCAAATGTCTATGGAATCTATAGTGATGTCTTCTCTTTCATTCCTGATATGACTTCTCTTTTTCTGGTAACCTTGCTATAGATTTATTAAATTTTTTATATTTTTCAAGAAACAGCATTTGGTTTTATGGATTTGTTTTGCATGTCATTGATATTTGTCTCTTTATCACTTCCATCTATCTGTCTTGGTTTAATTTACCACTTTTCTAAAGTCTTAATAGGGAAACTTGGAATATTAATTTGAAACCTATACCATTTGAAGGTATAAATTTTCATTTAAACATTGCTTGAGCTACATTGCACACATTTTGATACATTGCATTTTCATTTTCACTCAATTCAAAACATTTTCTAATTTTCCTGGTGAATTCCCCTTTGATTCTTGAGATATTTAGAAATACATTGTTTAAGTTCCAAGTATTTGGGGATTTTTCAGATATCTGTTGGTGATTTATTTCTAGTTAATTCTGTTGTCAGAGAAAAATTTTGTATGATTTCCATTCTTTTTAATTTGTTGCGGTTTCTTTTATGGCTCAGAATATGGCCCAACTTGGTTGCTCGTCCACGTCCACTGGAATAGAACATATACCCTGCTCTTGTGCAGAGTTCTAGAATTGTCAACTAGGCCAATTTCATTGATAATATTATTCAAGTCTTGTACCTCCTCAATTCCGCATTCCTGCAGATCTACCCTTAGTTCTGTGTTCTTACTGACAGGGAAGTATTAAAATATCCAATTATAATCATGGTCTTATTTATTTCTCTTTTAAATTCTATCAGTTGTGGCTTCATTGAAGCTCTATTCTTAAACATTACAGATTTCAGATTGTTATGTCATCTTGATGAAATGACTTCTTTATCACTGTAAAATGCCATTTGCCTTTCCTGGTAATTTTGTTTTTGTCTGAAATCTACTCTTTCTGCTATTAATATAGCTACTTAAGCTTTTTTTTAATCACTGTTTGTATGGAGTACCTTTTTTATCATTTTACTGTTATCCTACTTGTATGTTTATATTTAAAATGAGTTTCTGTGGACAGCTATAATGAGGTCTTGCTTTTTTAGCTAATATGACAATTCTACCTTTTAATTCACATATTAAGATCTCTTATATTTAATACAGTTATCAATATGGTTGAGCTAAAACCTATGATATTATTTGTTTACAAGATCCTTGTTACAGTCTTGCTCTGCTTCTAGAAGCTCACACATATTTCACATTTCTTTTCTTTTTTTTTATCGTTGTTCAAGAACAGTTGTCTCCATTTTCCCCTCACCATTCCCCACCGCCCCACCCATCCCTGCCTCCCACGCTCGAACCCACCCCCTTTGTCTTTGTCCGTGTGTCCTTTATACATGTTCCTTGACGGCCCTTCCCAGATTTTCCCCCATTATCCCTCTCCCCTCTCCCCTCTGGTTCCTGTCAGTTTGTTCTTTATTTCCACGTCCTGGTTACACTTCTTTTCTCCTACTCTCCATGTAGCCATTATAAGCTTATCCTAATTCCTTCAGCGGCCGTATTTTCAGTCTCCTGATAACTCCACAAGCTGTTCTCCTCGCCTGGTTCACCCTGTTTCTCAACCTCACTTCATTAATTCTTGTTCATCCTTCAGACTGCGTCCCTCTAATAAGTTTTTCTTGTATTTCAAGGCTGGGGTAAGTGCCTTTCCCTACCTTTGCTTCACACATCCAAGAGTTTGTCCCATTAGCATTGATTTTTTTTTAAATTTAAGCTCTGTGTAGAAGGAGCGTGACAGAGGATGAATGAAGTTGCCGTCCCCCTCCGGAGGAGGACCCCCGAGCAGATTGCCTTCTGTCGCACGCGTGGAATCGCCTCTTAAAGTGCCTCTGCAGAGCTCTTCTGCCCATCCTGCTGGAGATCATCTCAATTAAACTAACGAGACCATTCCCTGACGCCCCTGCAGGGGATGTCTTTTCCTTACATATATAGTTTGTTTAATTACAGTGTAGTTAGGCATTTTGTTTCATTCTTTTTTAGAGAATGAGGCCCAAAGGGAGATTCTCTTTCAGATAATGTCTGTTTTTATCAAACTAAAAAAGCATGTGTGTACTTTTCCAAAGCCGAAGCCGAGTTGTTGAAAATTCAGCACTGTCGTTTTCCGCTGATAGTGGTCTGAATCGCGTCCCTCGCGGAGCGCCGAAATCTGATCTTACACTGTTGCGACAGGGTAGCTGCTGTGCTCGGCGCCCTTAGGAAACAACGTTCTTTTTGTATTAGAGTTTCACGAACCATTTAAATAACCTTTTCTAAATGGATTTTTTAAATTTCCACAACAAAATGCATCACCATTAATACATCAAATGGCAACAGTTGTGAAGTGGTACTAAATAATAGAGAGATGTCTGAAGAACAGTGTGTAGTTTTTTTAAAAAAATCCGTACAAGACAGATTACAGTAATAGGTATTGACGAGAAATGTGGTTTATCTATTTATAGAAAACATAATTATAGCAGACATTAGCAAGTATATTTTTTTCTTGCTCCCTTAATTAACTTTAATCAGACATTCTTAGAACATCTTGTACCTACAAAATGATATTCTTTGACAACCAAGTGCAATCTGAAAAGGAGAATCTTTTAAGAGTTATTTTCTTCATTTGACTCCTAAGGGTGAATCTCGTTTTTGTTATCTTGGTCGTAGGAGGCCACAGTTATATTTTGTTTTATGGAAAGAAGAGAAAATTATATCTTCTTAAAAAATAGGTACTAATATAGGTAAAAATCCAGTTCCTTCCCTGACCGTCACATAAATGTAAGATCAAGTAACTGAATGATCTAATTCAGCCTTCTAAACATTGTTATACCTTAATTTAGGGAGCAAATATGAAAGTATAATTAGTGAATTACTTAATACTTTTTAAAATCCTACCTGAGTTATCTTGATACCAGCCGTATTGGGGAGAATATCATGATGTTGATTTGGTCAGCAGCAGTAACTTACCTCCCCCAAATATACATGTGTATATATTTTTAGTTTTATCTTGTTTTTCTTTTTTTTACTGTTGTTCAGTTACATTGTCCCACCTTCTTCCCCGTTGCTATCCCCTGCCCCGCCACAGTCAGTCCCCACCCCATTGTCCGTGCCCATGAACCCTCTATTCACATTCCTTGACCTGCCTCTTCCCCTTCTTTCCCGTTATCTCCCTTCCCCTACCCCTCTGGCCACTGTCAGTTCGTTCTCTGTTTCCATGTCTCTTGTTCTGTTCTCAGTCATTTGTTTTATTGATTAGGTTCCACTTATAGGTGAGATCATATGGTATTTGTCTTTCACCGCCTGGCTTATTTCACTTAGCACAATGCTCTCCAGTTCCATCCATGCTATTGCGAAGGGTGGTAGCTCCTTCATTCTTTCTACTGTGTAGTATGCCAATGTGTAAATGTACCATAGTTTTTTGATCCACTCATTTACTGATGAGCACTTAGGCTGTTTCCAGAACTTGGCCATTGTAAATAACACTGCTATGAACATTGGGGTGCACAGGTTCTTTTAAATTGATGTTTCAGGATTCTTAGGGTATAATCCCAGCAATGGAATCACTGGGTCAAAAGGCACTTCGATTTTTAGTTTTTTGAGGAAATTCCATACTGTTTTCCACAGCGGCTGCACCAGTCTGCATTCCCACCAACGGTGTACTAGAGTTCCCTTTTCTCCATAGCCTGGCCAGCACTTGTTTGTTGATTTGTTAATGATGGCCATTCTGTCTGGGTGTGAAGTGGTATCTCCTAGTGGTTTTCATTTGCATCTCTCTGATGGCTAGTGATGCTGAGCATGTTTTCATATGTCTCTGGGCCCTCTGTATGTCCTCCTTGGAGAAGTGCCTGTCCAGGTCCTTTACCCATTTTTTAATTGGATTATTTATCTTCCTGGTGTGGAGTTGTGTGAATTCTTTATATTTTTTGGAGATCAAACCCTTGTCCAAGGTATCTTTGGCCAATATGTTTTCCCATATGATTAGTTCCCTTTCCCTTTTGTTGATGTTTTCTTTAGCCATGCAGAGGCTTTTTAGTTGGTTGTAGTCCCATTTATTTATTCATTCCTTTATATCCCTTGCCCTAGGGGATGTATGGGTGAAAATATTGCTACATGGGATATCTGAGATTTCCCTGCCTATGTTCTCCAGGACTTTCATGGTGTCACGACTTCTATTTAAGTCTTTTATCCATCTTGAGTTTATTTTGGTGTATGGTGTGAGTTGGTGGTCGAGTTTCTTTTTTTTTTTTTTTTTTTTTTGCCTATACTTGTCCAGATCTCCCAACACCATTTATTGAAGAGGCTGTTTTTACTCCATTTTATGTTCCTGCCCCTAAACCCCAAATATATATCTTTTAAGGAAAAAGAAATCTTTCCAAAGAGATTTTTCAGAACTTGTCATTGGCTGAAGAGTATATGGTCATTTAAATCATGTAATTATTTTACTCTGTCCAGTAGATCTCATTAAATTCAAAATACAGAGTTTAATTTTTGACAGTAAGTTTCTCATTTGCAAGAGGCCTTCCAGGTACACAGGCACATGTGGTAGTGAGCCGCCGGCCAAGGTGAGATCCAAGCGTTAAGAGCGACTGGCTCACTGGACTAGGCAGGCAGTGCTTCCGTCCTTCCGCGTGACGTGCGCAGGTGTTCTTTAACGCGCCCCTGAAGTCACTGCAGAGCCTTAACCTGCGGGACTCAGGAAGGGCTTTAGCCAAGGCAGTAAGACAGAAGGAGAAAGAGGAGACCTCTCTGCTGTGGCTATGGAGTCCAAAGTGCCCGTTTTCACCGTGCCCGCCTTAGCCTCCAGGTTCATCTGGCGGCATCCATGCATTGGTCATGAGACCCAGGTGTGAGTTCCAGCTCTTACACCTACCAGGTACAAGACCCAAGGCCCCTAAGTTAGCAAGCCTCCGTTTCTTATCTATTAAAAATACGATAGAGCTATGTACCTCACAGAATTATTGTACTATGTCAATTCCATAAGGACATAAAAAAAAACACTTTTCAAATGGCAAAGCATGGTACAGATATTAATTGCAGCGCACATATATGATCAGGTTAGAAGAAAATCTGTCGAGAACATTTCCAGAATTTTCTGCCTACTTGATTGTGGTACGAATAGGTGGGAGCCACTGAGCAAACCAACAAACAAATAAACAGGCACCAAAAAAATGAGTCCCTAGGTTGTCCCTTGGCCGTATGAAATCCACGGTCCCGTTCCTTCAGGCCAAGCCTGTCCTCATGGCAGATCGAATAGAATAAAGACTCATGAGGTGAGACTGGGAACCGAAAGCCTCCTTCTCGGTAGTGAGAGCCCCACGTTGTAGGAAAATACAGGCTTGTTATTTGAAAGGAATAAAATTACTCTGCTTATGTATTTGAATTTTATTTTGAATACTGAAAAAGTAAGTTGCTATTGAATTCCACCACCACAGATCCACACACTCTTTGGGGTGTGTGTGTGTGTGTGTGTGTGTGTGAAAGCCTCTGGACCTATATTTCAAAAAGGCTAGAAAAGGTAGAACTCTAAATAGATGCTGTACATTTTATCTTATCAATGATTTCCTGCCTTATAATTCTTTTAAAAATCACATTTCAATCCCAGATTGCCACGTAAGAGGAGAATAAATAGGACAGCAGGCTGATGCCACCAACCTTCAGTACTGTCCTACATAAGCATACAGAATGGGACTAATTAATTATGTTCTCCGGAAACACTAGAAACAGGCTCAGTGAATTACAGTCTGGAGGCTCACCAAAATAATTTTCAGCAAAAAGAAGCCCCTCTTCAATAATCTTGGTTTTCCTTCTTCTACCTGTTCTGTTTAACTAGGAAAATAAAACCACCTCTTAACACAAGAAGGAAGAGAAAGACAAAAAAAAAAAAAAAAGAAAGAAAAACTGCCAAAATGTTTCATGAGCTGAATTAGCACTTAGCACTAAATGTCTAAGCTAAATTACCCATAAATAGTGTTTTTTGTTTTACTTTGTTTTGCTTTTCAATTGAGAGGTATTTAGCCCTGTAAAGGAGGCTGCTTCCAAAATACAACATTTTAGTATCCGGCTTTGATTTTATGTTGTATTATTTTCTGTTTTAATGTATAGTCACACAAACTTGAAGTTATCATGGCTCCAGCAGAAAACTCTAGCTGCCATTAGCCAGTGATTTATCATCAGGGAGAGACTGTTTTACAACAAAATTCCCAAACAGAACTTTTCCTGCACCACATAGCACACGTCCTCGACTCCCTCCTCCTTTAGCTGCTCCATTAGTCTGCACAAATTGCTTTTCATGTTATTGCTTTCCAGGGCTTCTAAGTGCTTGTTTAGAAACAAATTTTCTTAAGTCCAAGCTGAAGTCCGAGATTTATTTGATTTTTTTTTTTTTTTAATAATCAGCTAATCCTTGACTCATGAGTTTCAGTTTCTGTGAACAAGAACCAGAGGCATGAGCTGCTGAAGCTTTATGTACCCGTCTCCATCTGGCCCGTGGAGCCGCGCTGCGTGCGAGCCCGGGCTGCTGTGGTCCGGGACTGGTTCCAGCTTAAGCAACGCTTGAAGCATATTTGACTCAGGATTTTAAAATGACATGGCGTTATGTTGATGGATGGATGCCCTGGTTTTTTATTTTTATTTTTAATACTTTTATGATAACTTTATTCTGTATATTTTCCTGTCTGTCTGGCGATCAGCAAGCAATTAATGTAATGCAACCCCATTTTAGTTAAACGGTTGTCCAAAAAGAGGCTCATTGTCTAGAAATGGTTTTCGCTTTGCTCTTCTTATGAGTTTCTATATTTCTAATGTTTTCAAGCCAGCGATACCGTGTTTCTTCCCATCAGCCACTTACATTGTTTTTTCCTCACACTGCCAGAAATGTCCTCATTGGCAAACCCGGGCCTTATCTTTTGTAACTTGTCTGTGGCACCTCCTTGTACTGCTGCTTACTCCTCGATTAAGTTATTCAAAAATAATATATTAAGTACTACCCTTGTTCCAGATAGCATGCCAGCTATTGGGAGGGCAAGGTGAGCAAGGTAGCCATGGTTCCTGCCCACGTAGTGCTTTTACCCAGGGAAGAGTTCAAAGAAAACAGGCCAGAACAGAAAACAAAACTCTCTTCCCTTCAGTGACATGACCTCATGCAACCCGGCTTATCTGCCTTCTCCGCCCTCACCGTCACCATGTCTTTTGCTGGATGCTCATCCTTTCTGTCAAATATTACTGTTACTTGGGCTTCCTTCCTAGGCCCTTCTTTGCCCTGTTGGTGACATTCTCATCAGACTTCGACCGCCTTTAATATGCCTGTGATGTTAGTTCTCTTGATCTGCAAACCCATCAGTGAACAGTTTGCTAGCAGTTGCCATCGGAGGGTGGTCCCTTTGGCACCCCAAACTCAGTCTGTTCAAAATCAAACTCGTTAGCTTTAATATCTCTTCTTTGAACTTTGCTTCCCCATCTACTTGTACTCTTTTCCTTAATTACTAGAATCACTATCTACTTAAAATACATTCACTACTGTTTTCCATGAGGACAGAGAAGTTTTCTGACCAGGTCTGGATTATCTAAGTCTTAGAAAGTTTAGGCATTCTAAATATGTGTTGAGTAAATTCAGAGGGTTCCTTGACTCTTCTGTCTCCCTCACTACTAATAAAATTTGTTCAAGTGATTCTTTGTTTCTGGGCGTCGTACCACCATAATCTCTCAAATTCGTCCCGTTGTCATTATCTTCACAACATTGTACTTAGTTCAAGCACTTTCTTTTATACTTTCAAGACACTATTTTTTTTCTTGTATTTCTGTTTCTCTTGATAGCACCCACACCCATGTGATTTATATGCCAAATTAAACTTTATTCTATAAAATACCTAATGCAGATGCCACTGCTGGGGAACGAGCAGAGTCGATCACATTCTTCCACCCACGTCACTGACCCTTGTCACTAAGCTCTAAATTAAACTCTAACCATTGCTTCATCTCATAAGGAGATTTCTTTCTCCCTCTCTTCTTTCATTTGTAGGGTAGAACCTGAATCCAGGATTTATTTAAAATCCAAATGTCTATTTAGAGTGAGGAATAGGACCAGGTAGGCCAGGAGACATTGAGGCTGTTTACTAGGAGTTGAAGCCAGAAGACACTCCCACACTATCACTACAGCCCAGTAATCCACATGTGCAAATGAACTCCGGAATCCAGCCCAAGTCCGGGCTGCTCTGTCATTATTTGGGAGCAAATCCCTTGTTAAGGCACGGGTAGGATGCAGCTCTTTCTTGGATCCCTGCTCTGAAAAACACTGGGGTTTTAACATTGACTGATGCTCACCTTCCTCTTTGTCATTTCATTCTGTCATGCATAAGAAAATGCCATCTTCATGCCCAGCAAATTCATTGTAGCACGGATCAGTGAGTTCCATCCCAACAGGCTGCATTGACAGACTCCTCCAGCCGTGCGCACCCTCCCCGTCCCTCGGTGTTTATTGCAGTGATCGCCATTACCCGAGGGCCCCAGAACCACACGGCCTCCTTCATCAGGGCCCAGAAAGGCAATAGAGCCATCTTGTTGGGAACATCAAAGCGCTTTCTGAAATGCATGTTAAGGCCTTCGATTTTTGTAAGTTAGTAACTGACCTCAGAAAGCTTGTTTCTTTTTCTTTTAATTTGACTTTGTCTTGGCTTCAGGTATATGCTTAGTGGTTAGACAATAATATACTTTACGTAGTGTTCCCCTGGATATTTCCGGTATCCAACTGGCACTTTACATGGTTATTGTAATAGCATTGACTATATGCCCTATGCTATACTGACATTCCCATGACTATTTTTAACTTCTAATCTGTCCTTCTTAATCCCTTCACTTCTTTCACCCAGCCTCCCACGCCCCTCCCCTCTGGCAACGGCCAGTCCACCCTCTGTGTCTATGAGTCTGTTTCAGTTTCCTTTATTTTGTTACTTAGATTCCCCATGTAAGTGAAATCATACGGTATTTGTCTTTCTCTGACTGCCTGATTTCACTGAGCATGATACCCTCTAGGTCCCTCCATGCTGTTGCAAATGGTAAGATTTCAGTCTTTTTTATGGCCAAGTAATATTCTCTTGTATCTGTGTAATTTCAATGATCACAGCATCCAAACATGAAATCATGTTATTCATTAGACTATTGTGTGACCCAGTCCAAAGGAATGCTGAAAACCAAACACTTTCCCATTTACAGTTTTTTAAAAAATATATTTTATTGATTATGCTATTACAGTTGTCCCATTTTTTCTCCCCTTTATTTCTCTCCGCCCTACACCCCCACTCACACCAGCATTCTGCCTCCTTAGTTCATGTCCATGGGTTGTACATATAAGTTCTTTGGCTTCTCCCTTTCCTATACTATTCTCAACCTCCCCCTGTCTATTTTGTACCTAACATTTATGCTCCTTATTCCCTGTACCTTTTCCCCCATTCTTCACTCTCCATTTCTGTGATTCTGTTCCTGTTCTAGGAGTTTGCTTAGTTTGTTTTTGTTTTAGGTTCAGTTGTTGATAGTTGTGAGTTTGTTGTCATTTTACTGTTCATATTTTTTATCATCGTTTTTTTTCATTAGTCGCTTTAACATTTCATTTAACAAGGGCTTGGTGCTGATGAAGTCCATTAACTTTACTTTATCTGGGAAGCACTTTATCTGCCCTTCCAATCTAAGTGATAGCTTTGCTGGATAGGGTAATCTTGGATGTAGGCCCTTGCCTTTCATGACCTTCAATACTTCTTTCCAGCCCATTCTTACCCGTAAGGTTTCTTTTGAGAAACCAGTTAAAAGTCTTATGGGAACCCCTTTGTAGGTAACTGTCTCCTTCTCTCTTGCTGCTTTTAAGATTCTCTCCTTATCTTTCATCTTGGGTAATGTAATGATGATGTGCCTTGGTGTGTGTTTCCTTGGGTCCAACTTCTTTGGGACTCTCTGAGCTTCCTGGACTTCCTGGAAGTCTATTTCCTTTGCCAGATTGGGGAAGTTCCCCTTCATTATTTTTTCAAAGAAGTTTTCAATGTCTTGCTCTTCCTGTTCTCCATCTAGTACCCCTATGAGTCAGATGTTGGAGCATTTAAAGTTGTCCCAGGGGTTCCTAAGCCTTTCCTCATTTTTCAGAATTCTTGTTTCTCCATTCTGTTCTGGCTGAATGTTTACTTCTTCTTTCTGCTCCAAATCGTTGATTTGACTCCCATTTCCCTTCTCTTCACTGTTGGTTCCCTGTATATTTTTCTTTATTTCACTTTGCACAGCCTTCACCTTTTCCTCCATTCTGTGACCATACTCCACCAATTATGAGAGCATCCAGATTACCAGCATTTTGAACTCTGCATCTGTTAGGTTGGCTATCTCTTCATTGCTTAGCTCTATTTTTGGGGCTTTGACCTATTCTTTCATTTGGGCCTTTTTTTTTTTGGTTTCTGCTCACCTATTATGTTGTGAGAGATGGAGCCTTAGGTATTTGCCAGGGCAGGGCAACCCACTTCACTACCTTGTGGCACTGTCTGTTGGGGAAGGGTCCAAGAGGGAACAGTGCCACTTGCTTGGCTCTTGGCTGGCTCTGAGACACTTTCCCCGCTACCCACAAGCAAATTGGGCCCTTCTGGTGCTGGTTCCCGGGCGGGTGGGTTAGTGTACGGTCTAGGACCCTGTGGGTCTCTCAAACGAACTCTTGTGTAAGACTGGCAGTCTCTCCCACCGCTGAAGCCCCCACAGGTGTTTACCGGCAGAGGTTTTGAGGCTTCCTCTTCCCACCGGAACCCTGGGTTGCGCGGTCTCTCTCACTCCCCAGTTGTCCTTCCTGGTTTACCCACATGCAGATGTGAGACTGCCTGGTCCACCAGCCACTGCCTTGCCCGGCACGGTCCACCAGCTGCAGCCTTGCTACACGTTCTCTCTGCCCTGGCTGCCCGTCTCTGCCACTGCTACCTGTCTGGAATGTTTCTTCTTTAACACTTTGGCTGTCGGACTTCCATAAGTTTGATTTTCTGGAAGTTTTGGTTATTTTTTTATTTTAAATTTATTGTTTTCCTTCTTTTGGTTGTGCAAGGAGACAAAGTGTATCTACCTGCGCCTCCATCTCTTGGCCAGAAGTCTCTATTTACAGCTTTTTTATCCACTTGTCTATTGATTAACACTTGAGTTGCTTCTGTATCTTGGCTCTTATAAATAATGCTACAGTGAACATGAGGGGCATATATTCTTTCCAATTAGTGTTTTCTGTTGGCAAAGATGTGGAGAAAGGGAACCCTTGTGCACTGTTGGTGGCAATGCAGGTTGATAGAGCCACTACGGAAGACAGTTTGGAGTTTTCTCAAAAAATTAAAAAGGGACCTGCCTTAAGACCCAGCAATGGCACTTGTGCAGATTTATCTGAAAGCTTGTTTTTTCTCAGGCGGGCAGATAGGCCCAAACCCTCCCCGTCCAGTCGCTGCCATCTGTCGGAGGCAGAGGGGTCCAGTCCCAGCGTTTCCGCCTCCAGTCCTGGAGTGATGTGCCACAGAGCTTCACCGCCTCTAGACCTCCTCTCCCAGACCCTTGGCTGAGAGGCAGCCCAGAGTCCTGGGAACGAGCGTGCACACTGTAGTTGCACTGTCCTGGCTCTGTCACATCATAGCTTTGTCACCTCTGTCTCACTGCTCTGTGTCCCAATTTCCTCATTTTCTAAAGGATGAAATCACCTACTTCATAGGTTGTCATAAATATTAAATATATTTATACATGTAACATGCTTAGAGAAGTGCGTGGCATTATTACACTTTCTTAATTAGTTAATTAGTAACCTTATCAACGTGCTATACCCATGCTTCAAATCTTCCTTAGCCTCCACGCCCCTGTCCCCCCTGCTTGACTATGGCTTCTCATTAGCGAAAAGATAATTAAAATTTTAAATCCTTGGCCTACGAATGGCATGAAGTCCCTTTGAAATCTGTCCATATTCTACCTCTCCAGCCCAGTCTCTCCCC
The DNA here is from genome assembly GCA_004026545.1 of Mormoops blainvillei. Classification (NCBI taxonomy): domain Eukaryota; kingdom Metazoa; phylum Chordata; class Mammalia; order Chiroptera; family Mormoopidae; genus Mormoops; species Mormoops blainvillei. The sequence goes on from PVJD01000245.1 coordinate 25,205, forward strand.
TTTGCCTCTTTATGACCCCTGTGTTTTAACTGTGTCAGGCTGTGTACGAGGCTACCTCAGCAGCTCACACACACTGATCAGCACTAGTCCTTTGAGACCCAACCCTTGAGACCAGTACCGTCATCTCTGGGAGGATCCCTGGCCCGAGCAGTCCGTCCTCAAACGGTTAGTCATGTGCGTCAGCTCGCATAGCTTGGCTGCATCCTGACTCTTTCCCCAGACGCCTCTCTCGCTGTAACACCTCCACCTGGCGAGCCCAGTGCTCCGTGTCTCGCATACACGTAGTGCTCAACAAGTTTGCTGAATGAATATATAAACGGGACTTAGGAAATGTGGACGAGATTTTAACTGTTGTGGATTTAGCTTTTGCTTATTTTTTTTGTTACACATCTTGAAGCCTTTTGCAAGGTGGAACTAACATGAAATATACACATATGATTAAAAAAGACAACCTAGTTCCTTGGAGAGGTGTTTCCTGGGGACACTGTAGGTGATCATGCCGCGACTTCATCCCTACTGCATTTTCGGAAATGGGTCAACCAATACACCATCCTGCTTTTTTCAAATCTGCTTCTTTCTGAATTTCTCCTGAGTTGCTGGACCCTGTCATCCTCTATTTGGGCCTCACCCATCAAAGAGCTGCACTTTATCCTAGGGAGCAACCCCCCCCCGACAGATGGACCTGTTGCACTGGGTGGGGCTGCGCATCACAGCTGCCCCCATCTTGTGCTCTGATTCAGAACATGAATATGCCCAGTGCCATAGTCCCCCAAAACAGTGCCCCTACCCTAGAGGGCCCCCCAACTTCTGAAAAACTGATAGCATGACTCCAGCTCACAGCTTTATGAAAGCAGCTCCAAACAAACTAAACCCATGATGAAGAGCCGAAGTATGGCAGCTCAGGCCACTGATTGGATAGGCTGCACCCCTGCAAACTGCTCCAGGATGGGAAACTCATAACACTGGTCTACGCTCTGGGATTTTGAAATTTTAAATATGCTTGATTAGTGCCTGCAATTAATGTGTTATCTAAGCACACACATGGCAATTTAGCCGAAAATGCTGGCAGGCCTCAGGCTGTCTGAGCTTGTGTTTCCCACATTTTGTGGCATCCATCTGAAGCCCTCTGAGGTCAGAGGCAGGACCTTGGTGGATGTTAGTGTGGACAATTATCCGAAGGAATGACCACATCATGAACCAATTGCACAATGTGGTGTGGATTTCACTTTTCTGACGACACCCCAACAGCTGTACGAAACCGCTGCCTCGGATAGATAGGAAGCCAGAGAAGGAAGAGAGCTCCCCTGTCAACAGAATGGCTTCCATGGGCCACATGTTGGCATAGGGAAGACATGACAAAAGAGCGAAGGCAGTTGTCCAGCCCTGACACAAGGGAATTGCCCTGGATTCGGTGAGCACACAGGTGGTCAGACGCGGAACTCAGGCTGGCCTTACACAGCGGTCACAATGAAATCATGGCGAAAGAATGTTCCCACAGGACCGCCTACGAAGGCAGTGCCACCAGGGCTGCCTCTGGCTCAGCACCCGGGAGAAGTGGGCCACAGAGGACGGCAGCAGCCCACCCGGAGTAGAGGGCAGAGACGGGCACAAAGGCCCCAGCCCACGTGGAATGGAATGAACGCTTCAGAAAACACCAAGCCTGGCACGCGGCTCGGGACCGCGGACTGTGCAGCTGTTGAGGCTGAGTGGAGGGGCGCTGCGGAAAATGGAAGCCACGGAGACAGAGCGGAGCTTCTTCATGGCTTGTCAGTTATTTCACTCTAAGGGCCCTTCAGCGGCAGTGAAAGGCTTGAACGGATGGGCAGCTACCGTTCCAGCGTTCGCTGCGCACTGCGATCCGACCCACAGCATGGTGGCAGCTGCGGGCCAGGGTCTGTTGTTTTCCCGTTTCTCCAGGCTTTACCAGTGTTTTACATTCCCATATTCTTTGGACGACTCCTTCCGTTCGCCTCCCTGTCTTTGCGTTCTCTTTCAGCCGTCTGGTGGCAGGCGGAGCTACTTGCTAACCTGACCTCCACAGTAGTCCCATTATGTGGCTGGCAAGTCTCACCGCAGTCCAGCCAAGTACGGAAACAGGTGTGTACTCATCAGCCTGTGTAGGACACACCTAAGAGCTGTCGAATAAATTTAAAGGAGTGGCACTAAACTCCTGTTTTTAAAAGTGTGCTGTCACCTTATCAGCCCACTCCACATTCCTGATGTTATCAGAAACCTCAAACCTCATGAAGTGTATGTGTTGACACCACCTGTGGGGGAGAGGGCCTTGGAATGAAGATGAAGAGTTCTGGCCTCGGCAGACGGGCATGCATTCTTTTAGAGTGTCCTTCTCTTCCGTCTTCCTGTCCGTACCGTCTCCCTCCATAAATACCACATGACGACCAGAAGCAGTAGGTGGTGATTTATAAACTCTTTGGAGCATGAGGGTGATATGCCACAGAGCGTTTGGGGGGGAAATGCACAGAATGAGCAGACCTACGGCAAGGTTGTTTATCCCTACAAATGTTCCCCGTGTAAGGAGAAAAAAGTAAGAGATCGGCAGAGTGAAGTGGAACCCATCGGGGTGTCTGGAGAAGAACAGGCGGGGCAGCATGCGAAGGGGGACCAGCCCCAGCCTGGGTGCTGTTTTAATCAGGAAGAACACAGGGAGACTGTCGCCGGTGAGACACACAGGTGGACAGACAGGAATTTTAGGAAGGTTTAGGCTGTGTTACATGGTCAGTTTAGGTTGATTTCCATTTCTACCGTCTTTCCTTCAGGGGAGGTCAGTGGGCTGCCTTTTTAAAAATCTTTCCTCAAAAATTTTTTTAGAAAGCGCTGCCATTTGCAAGAAGCTCAGCAGTGCAGTATTCCCAGTATATATGACACCTTCCTCTCCCGAGACGCTGTAGCTTCTGCCACCCAGGAACCCGCTCCAGTAGTTGCAAAGCCATGGGAATGTTTTTGGTCCTTTCTGGTTGTGCGAGCGGCTCCCTAAGAGCTCAAGTAGGAAAAAAGTCAACACTAGATGGCCCTCAAAGATACACTCTTAACGGTCCAGCCTCTTGTCAAGCACATTACCCTGGGAAAGCCCCCAGGCATTCCCCGACACTCAGAGATGCACCTGAGCCCCGCTTTACCTGGACTTGACGTGAGGAAGGCTCCATAATTTTAGCTACATGGCAGGAACCCACCTTGATCTGTGCTGTGTGAAACACTTAATATAGGGACAGACCTTTTTCTAGAGCAAATGCAGTTAAGTATTAGCCACTGTTACTTATTCAGTAGACCTGTGACAAGATAATCCTTTGTTACTACAAAATCCTCCTGCCCTAAAACTGCCAGAGCCTGCAGCTGTAGCTGGGTAGGGGCAGTGCCTGGGCCATTGTAGGTTCTTGGTAAGTATTAGGCGTGTGGATATACGAGTGAGCAAAAGGTTTTTGGCAAAAAAACAAACAAACAAACAAAAAACCTCATTCATCTGGCCGAATGACCAAAGGATATGTAGAGATGGTCTTAGAGAGAGTTACAAGCAGAATAGATTCGCGTTTGTGCCAGGAGTTGCTGGAAGTGGTTGAGGCGAGCACGGACGCAGCCCTTCATTAGGAATTCAGCGAGCCCGGCCTCCGCGGTAGGTGGAGCAGCGCACTGAGTAATAAGAAGTCTGGCCTGGCTACAGTGCCTTGCACTTAGGCTATGCTCGATAAACATTTATTGAGCGGCTGTCTTGTTACCAAGACTTTGCAGCAATGAGCTTTGGGGGTTTTAGTCTGACCATCTGCTTGAGTGGGATGAATTGCGATGACGATAGTTCACGTTGGGTTTGTGGGCACAGATTCCTCAAATTCAAGTGAGATTAGATGCAGACCCTCTGTCAGAAAATATAGCATATCTGGAAATCTATTGCTTTTTATGTAAAAGGCACAGAAGTGCGACTGTTTTCCACTGATGGCCGCAGGTGGAAGTAGGAGCTCTTGGAAACATATTGGAGAAGCTTCCACAATTGAACTTTTCCCCCCGGGGAGCCTCGGTGGGAAAAGCTTCCTGGTCATTTCTCATGGAACACTACAGGCCTGTGGCCAGTCATGCTAAGAGAGCTGCTTGACAGTCCTTCCAGTGTGAGCTAATTTCTGCCCATCCGTCCTCAGCGCCTGGGAGACTTTTCTCTAATTCGCATGGAAAGGTGCAGAAGGAAATCTGTAAGACTCAGCTCAGGATTTGCCTTCTTAATCCATGGCTGGGAACTGACACCTCGCCACACGCACTGTCTTGCCTCTCCTCCCACGTTGCTTCACAGGTTTCCCACATGCACATTTTGTGAGAAATATCAGGAAAGGTTATTTTCTTGAATAAAGTCCCCCACCTCCCTCTTGTTTACCAAGAAATGCACCCAAATTGGCTGGTCCGTTGATTTTTGCTTACCTGTTTCCCTTTCGTACTGTGGTTCAGTAGCAGTAGCCTCAGGGAGGTGTCCCTCCGTGTCATTAATATCTGTAACTGGGGTGGGGGAAAGAGTATGAAAGACAAAGGATACTCCTTTGTGGATCTCTCCTCCCCCTTCCTTTTGCACGTCTCCCTTCAACCTCTCAATCACGCATCAGTAGGGTGCAGAAATGTTCGAGGAGGGAGAACTCGCGATCTAGAATTGTCAACAACTTTGTCACTCTGCTGTGGCCAACAGGACTAAGTTATCTCCGAGGGGAGTACCAATGGATGGGCATGATAAAACCCAGAGCCCACGTGATCGTATAAGAAAATTCCTCCAACAGGAAGGACAGTGGGACGAGGGTGGCGGGGCAGTGGAAAGCTAGCCAGCTGGGAAGGCGCACAGCTGCATTATGACAAGCCCGGGGTCAGCGCTTCTGCGTTTACGTCTAGCACTTGGCAACAAAACAGAGTGACTTTGTGTCCTCAAGACTCTTAACTCTCAGAGCCTCAATTTTGTCACTTGTGAAGTTTGGATAATAAGTACTCTTCTGACCACCCCCGCAGAGTACCTGTTAAGAGTCAAGCAAGATTTTTTTTTAAATGCTACTTTAAAGATTTTTGTCACCTGTTAGGTGCTAAAAAACAAGTCCATAGAGATTGTTATCGCTGAAGAAGCACTTTAAAATTACTACACTACCTGTAATTAACTGAGGGCGCTAAGCCATTTTATGACCAACAGCAAGAAAAACAGTCTGATTAAATTGTCCACCAAAGAGTAATTTCCTTTTATTCACATGGTCCTATGAGGTGATCTCGGAATATACGGAGCTACTTACAGAGATTAATATGTCCCAACCTCCCTTCTATGCGGTACACAGAGGATAGAAGGTTAAAGTCACAGGAAATTTGGGGGCTTGTAGTTGCTAGAATTAGAGAACTAGTTTATTTTTATTTTTAATCAGAATGGATCGAAACTTTATTCTTTGATCAAAGAATGGAGAAGAATGAGCTCATGCTCTGAAGATCCCTTCTCTCCGACTCTGGGAATTAGGAAAGTCTTCAAGGGTTGAAGGGAGAGGCCATTGGCAGGTTCAACGGGCAGAGATTTCCAAGAAGAGGTGGAGAGTTCTCGGATTTCCAAGGAAGCATGTGCAGTTCCCAAACATGCTTGGAACATGCTTAGCCATATATCACATGTCTCGTTTTAATGTTATATCTCTACCCCTAGGCGTGATTTTTAGTGCATTAATGAACAAAAGTTCCTGAAAAGGTTACTTGGGAAGGGCTGTTGGGCACCACTGTAGCTCTTTCAGGCACAAACAGGTTTCTCAGTTGTGGTCCTTGGATTCTTTCTCTCGTTCTTCACGGCTAGCCTCCTTGGACTGTCTGCCTTCCCCTGACAGGTTCAGCCGGCTGGGTGGGCGGTGTAGCCTGGCCACATCTGGGCAGCAAAGTCAGGACACACCATCTCCCACGGACCCGCAGTGGTCACCAAGCCACCTGCCCGCTGCCCGCGCATCCCTCCCGTGCGCACTGCATCCCGCCATGCATGCTCGCTCTGGGAACTAGAGATACTAGTTTCCATTTCTGTTTTTAAAAATGTTTATTTAGGGTCTGTGCAAAGGGGGCATGCTTCTTTTTAAAATAAAACCGTAGTCTGGGTCAGAGAGCTATCCAGGAGCCTGGGTCCATTAGATAAGGATATAGGATTTTTCACAAATTAGTTGGTGCTGTTGGCTTCTGCCCTGTGAACCTCCCCTCTTGGCTCCACCAACCCCGTTGGGAAGATGGGCTCCTCTCACAGAGAATCAGAGGACAGTGCTGAAGGAGAGATAGAAAACCTCTGTCTGGAGGTGCCTTCTGCACTTCCTCGTAACTTGACAACCTTTTTGTTCTTGTTTCATTCCTTCAAATCTCATAGAACCTCTGAATTCTAAGCCTTGGACTTTGAATGGCCTGCGTCTGGCTGTCTGTTGTGGCATCTCATAACTCCTGATACTAGTGTGGACAGGAGGAAAGAGCCAAGCGTTAGAATCATGAGAGGCCCGGGTTCAAGTCCTGACTCTTCCACTTACGTTGCGCAGGCAAGGGAAACATTAGGTACTAAAAAAAATATTTATTATTATTAAGTATATCACATCTAAACCCACAACTGACTTTATCCATCCTCTAACTCCCTTTACTTATGTGGTCCTTGTTTGCTTTATATTTATCCCTTTGTGATGCTTCGTCTCTGCCTCTCATCTGACCACTGACCCCTGGCTGCCCCTGCCCTAGCTCTGACAATAACATGAATTATAGTTTCAATGTACAAGGATCTATGGGTGAGGGATGTGCTTAAGTATCAAGCTAATTCCCTTCTAAATGGAAAATGACCATCACAAGTATTTTCATGACGCAGTATTTCATTTTAGTGAGTTGTTTAAAGAATTCTTTCAGGACATGCAAGAAAATGAAAAAAGGAAATTGAAATAGCAAACTAAAAATTTATGGTGTTTAATTATAATAAGCAGGCAAGCTAAAGGTGTCTTTAATTAAGGAAGAGAACAAGGCTAAATAATAATATAGCTACCATTTACTGAACATTTACCCTATGCCATGTAATATAACGAGTATTTTACATAAGTTATTTAGTTTACTCATTGCAAAACCCTGTGAGTTATTGGCACTGTGATTATGCCCTTTTCATAGCTGAAGAAATTGGGGCTAAGAAGTATGAGTCTCGCTGCGTAAGGTCACATGATCTTTAAGTGGTGGAGTCAGGATTCAAACTCAGTTTCGCCTTTCATACTACCTTACGCTGCACGCTGAACCTGCGTCCTCAAGGTCCGTGTCACGCTAGGGCCCCATATAAGCCCCTGGCCTGTTCCATCATAAATTAGAAGATTTAGGCTAAGCTATAAGAATAATTTATAGTTATAGTAAAAATGTGTAGTAAGTTAAACAGGCCATTGAAGAATGACAAAACAAAATAACAATAGCTATTGTTTATTGAACACTTGCCCAATGCCAGACAGTATCTTAAAGGCTTTAAAAGTATCGACTTACTTTATCTGCACAATAATTTGTTGAGGTGGATATTGTAATGATTGTCATTTTACAGAGGAGGAAACTGAGCCCAGAGAGTTCGGAAACGTGCCCGAGTTCACACAGTAGGTGGCAGAGTTCAGAACTGAACCCAGGTGGCATCGCATCAGAGGCTGGGCTTGTAAACTCCGTCCTATACCAACTGCTACGTAATGTTACTCCTGTATTTTAATTTCTTTGAACTCTAATATGAAGTGCCCTATAAAGCTGTTGTGCAAAGATCCACTTCATAAGCAGCAATGAGCTGCCCTTCAGCTCTTGTATCTGGAAGAGAGCTGAAGGGCAGAGAATATCTGAAAGATTTTCAGTGGCGATGCTAGGGAGCGAATATTTATCATGGACTAATTCTCCATGGCTGTGCCCGGCCCAGTTGCTGGGCACTTCACTCGTACACCGTAATGGACTTGCCTGTAACTGACCATTTTTCTGGCTAACATTAAATCAATTGCTGTTACTATGCTTTCAGGGGCCAGCTGCCTGTTTCGCCCTTCCATTCCCCACATTTTTGGGCCACTCTAAGAACTTCCTCCCCGCAACAGGCCTGATACTTTAGCTTATCGTACGGTTATCCATTAGAAACCACACACGATTCCTTCTTTACCCTCTTTATTGTGTTTTAGATTACACAGTTTAAACCTTCTCATCTCCGGAGCCGTGTTATCTTAGATTCTGTAGTGTTGGGATTATACGCGTGCTCTTCCTAAACTTTTTGAGACCCACCTTCCTAAGTGCCAGTGTACTGGCTGCACCCACAACGCTCAGTGCCTCTGCTTTGGTGAGCTAATTGCCTGCGTACCTTTTGCCCCTGAAACTCTTCCACTTGGTGTTAGGAACTCACAGTGCCATTAAGCAAAACTCTATAGTTTCAGCCTCTTCTACCAGCTGGAATGTTCTTTTTACCTTTTTGCTCTAGTCGAAGCCTGAGGAGCGGTTCTCTCAAGCGGCTGTTCCTGCAACCCTGGTGCCATTAGACCCGGGAGCAGGGTCTTCACTTCTCCAGCACCTTTGAAGCTGCGCCATCATTGCCTTCAAATCCTGGGTTTTATTTATCCTATTGTCTCTCTCCTACCCTCTGTATTTCTAGTGAACTAGCTCTATGAACTTCTACTTTAAAAATTCTTTACTTTCTTGTGTGCACCCTGAACAGCCCTACCTGCCTCTCTCATGCCTGTTTCCTCTCTAACCTTGGACACACCCAGCTTGCCCAGTTGTCCGTCTACTCCAGTCCTACACCCAAGCAGCAAAATGAGGTTAGAAAAAACCAGAACAAAACGGTACTTTAACTTCAGTGTCCACAGCATTGACAAGCTTGGCATCTCCCAGGTCAGCTCACCGCCCTCCTCACTGGTGTTTGGACAGGCCATTCCCAGTCCTCCCCGAGGACCTGCGCCTCTCATGCTCCTTCTCCTTGACCTCTGGACCCCCACGTGGCCCCACCTGTACTCCGGTCCTGCTTATAAGTTCGCCCTCTCTGACTTAAACATAGCTGTTCTTGTCACTCTCGATCCCTCTTAACCTGCTCCAAGGTGCTACTTGTCACCGGTTCTTCTTCGATGTTATGTTACATACTTATTTGGTTTTTTCATCATCCTTTCCCCCTCTCTGGAGGGAAAGGTCCTGTCTGTCTTGTTCACTGCTTTACACTTAGGGACCGAAACAGTCCTACTCCAAGCATATGCTTAGAAAGTATCTGTAGGATGAATGAGTTACTTTGTCCATCACTGTATCTTCTGAAAGAGCGTGGTCATGTTCTTGAAAATTGTTGTGTTTGTTTGTTGTTTTTTTTTAAATCACATTCCTATCCAGTTCTTTGCAGGTCAGAGCCAGACCAGAATATCTGTTTCATTTTTTAGCCTGAGACACGAAACTGTCAACTGTGAAGTTAAGTTAGGTCATTTTATCCGTCCCTTCTCACTTTGAATAGAATGAGATCACCAGCAGACACGTAGCTGGTGTTAAGTTTGGAATCTGTAGTCAGAAAGCATCAGCCTTGTTTTTTCCCTAATTGGATGTCTGCACTGTAGTGCTACAGTTTTGTTACTTCATTCCTCACCCCAGTACCTTCTAGCAGGTTTCCACCGTCAAGGTTATGCATTCTAGCCTGGTACGTATCTTCTTGCCTTGCCGCGCTAGGAGGGAGTCTTAATTTTAAAGGCATTAAAAGAAACATGCCTCCCCAAAGGGTTTAGTGTGTTTGTAAGTCATTGTTTTTACAACCCAATGTGACTTTATCATGTTCTGGGTTCAAAAGATTTTGCTAATGCTTGGAGCGTATGTTGGTAACTTAGCACAGTGTCCAGTAACTGCTTTTTAGTTCAACAGCTTCCTCTGCCCCAGGGAGTGCTCAATAAATAATAAGTGCTCGATGAATAATTGTAGCCATGGTTAGAGAAAGCCCATATAAATTTGCAGTTTACCGAAAAGAGAATATGACTTGGCTGGCAAACAGATGTAATTGGTATCTTCTCTGCCATTCCTTTTGACTCTTCATAAAACCTCAGTGATATTAATTAATTATCTCATCTTCCACTGTGTCTGACTGTGAAATAAGGATGACCTCTTTCTCGGGAAGCTTCGTGACTTAACAGAAAATAAGATACATTGAGTCATTTGAAAAATAAGTGTGACGGATAAGCAATGCTTACTCAGTTCTTCAGACTATTGACCAGGCCACGAACTTAGCGCCGAGGTCATAATTTCTGCCCCTTTTTGAAGAGAAAAATCACCATCAGAGTTACCAGCCAAGGTAGGAAAACTAAAGAGGAAAGTCATAGTCCAGAGGAGTAAGCATCTGATGGAAAGATTACTGATGGCTTTATAAAACCCTAGAGAGACAAAAGTGTGATGTCTAATAACCTTATATACACTGTAACATATTGTATGTGAGTCTGGCCAAAGTCACTTTCTTAGCTAGCAAGGACATTTTTTATTTGAATTACAAATACGGTGGTGGGGCTGGGATACCCTACCAAGACCGCCCTTCAGGACAGAGCCTCTTATTTTCACAGCTGACAGCTGAGTCCCTCTCCAGGAATCACCCTCTGCTGAAAGAAGCCTCACCCAGCATGATGCCGCCTCTCTGGGGACAGCCCGCACGCCCTGGGACAGGCAGAGGCCTCTGTGCCAACTGTACGGCAGGCTAACTCCTCTCTCTGCCCACCTCCCCCAGAAGTGCTTCCCCAAGGGTGCGTCCCAGTAAACCTGCACACAAAGCTTGGAGCCTCAGCATCTGTTTCCTAGGAAACCTGACCTACAACATATACCATGTCTATATTCTAAGGAGCCATTTTCATGGCTATTTCCCATTTTATGAATGTCATCAATTTTATGGTGATCACAAAGCTCCCATAACTAAGTGAACTTTCCCATTGACATTTGCCATGCCATGGGATATGTAGCTTATTCCTCAAAGGAAAGTAGTTTGGACGACCCCAAAATAAGGTAAATGCCCTGAGGGATTGGTATTAGTCACAGGTTCAGTATTATACTTCATGATCATTTCCAAAACAACAGAAAAGGAGGGCAGCCCATCAATCCTCTCTGACCATTTGATTAGAGGTCACATGGTGACCGGGGAGACTATATTTGCTACCTAGGGCTGCCGTAACAAATTGTCACAAATGTGGTGGCTTAAAACAACAGAGATTTATCTTCTCACAGTTCTGGAGGCCAGGAGTTTGAAGTGCAGGTTTTGTTAGGATCAGTCCTGGCGGGAAGGCCTGAGGGAGCACTTGTCCCACACTTCCCTCCCGGCTTCTGCTGGTGGCCGACAGACCTGGGTATTTCTTGGCTTGTGGTCACATTACTCCAGTCTCTGCTTCTGTCTCTTCTTCTGTGCCTTCTGTAACTCTGTATGTGACCTCTTTCTTTTTATAAGGACACAAGGTTCACCCTAATCCAGCATGACTTGGTCTCAACTAATTACATCTGCAAATGCCCTGTTTCCACACACGGGTGCATCCTGGGTGGGTATGAACTTTCAGCGGCTACTGTTTGTTCAGCCCACTGCAGAGACCAAGTGAGGGAAGAACCAGATTTGTTTCCTTGTCGGTGCCACGCCTCTTGGGATGTGTGTTGTGTCTGTTAAGGAACCTACCATCCTTTTTAAAGAAAACATGCGGAGCCAGAGGTGTGCAATGGACCACACCCATTGACAGAAGGCTCAGTGATTTAAACAATTCCAGAATGATCAGACCTAGAGGGAGTTGGTAAAGAAACGTGAGTGAAACCAGGGCAAGGGTCATTACACAGACTTTGACCATTAATTTTTTGTCACACCAAAATGGGAGGTTTCAGGGAAAAACAGAATCGAAGAAATATTTTGTTCACTTTTACATACTTCATCTTCTAAAGCAAGCTCTGATGAGGTCGTTGAGTTAACACAGTTAAGTCGTTTTAGGGAAAGGGCCAAGAGAAAGATGCCATCTGTTTAGTGCAGTCACACAAGGAATCCACGTCCCTCAGGACAGGTAGGGCAGCGGGTCTGCCCTGGGGATCCCAGAGAATTGGGGTAACTGCGTGAGGACCCATCATCCTGTCCAAAGCATTTTCTGTCGGCTGTGAATTAGGGAAATTTTAATCTAGTCAGTAATGGTGAAGAAGATACTGGGCAAAGAGTTTTCCCAGCCGCACAGGGACATGTGAAAGTGGACTAGGGAACCTTTTCTAGCCGTGTGCGTTCGTAAGATACTTCCCTCTTCACAAAGAAGTTTTCCATAGAGTATTTATCTTTTTTAATGGTTTTTCACCCTGAACCTTCTACCACTTGTATGCCTCAGCTGCCGTCTTCCCCACCAGCTCAGTTCCAGCTTTAATGCACAGATGCTGGACTACTGGCCCCATACTTTGGAACCAAGTCTGAGAGAATGAGAGCCAAGAAAAGGTCAGGACATATAAACCTCTCTGACTGCCCTGCCACTAACTACCAAAACAAAGGCGAAGGGACCGATCGGTGGAACCAGATAAAATGGCTGATACTCAGTTGGTTTTGACTTACGAAAATTGCATTTGCAAATGACCTAATATAAACAGATAAACACCTACTTGCCAAGTACTGTATTAAATGCTTTATCCACATGTTATCTTTTATGATCCTTCTAGTAACCTTGCCAGATTGGTGTCATAAACTCTATTTCCCATATAAAGCTGAGGCATGGAAAAGCTAAGTAATTTGCCCAAGACCCCATAAGACTGGAATCCTAGTCTGCTTTGCATCCAGTAAAGTCATTTGGGTCTGATGAACTATTTCCAGACTATGTAATAAGAATACTCCCAAACACCATTGTCAAAATTCTTCAACTTGGAAAGGCTACTCTGCCTGCACACTTCAAGGGACAGCGGAGGGTCATTGTGGTACTGGCAAGATGTCTGTGGTCCATGGGACTGGCGATGGAGAAATCAGGCAGGGCTTCGAATGATGCTGACAAGTCACACCGCAGTGATAGCACCAGGGAGGAAGATCCTGGAGAGGATGAGAAAAGCCCTTGAGAAGAAGGTCGCCTTAACCTTTGCATCGTTGGTGGCGTTTACAGAAATGCTGCCGTGTTACCCACTGGCAGCTGCAAATCTTTAAGTTGCTTCTATATAGAGACAAATAAGCAGAAAGCAAGCTGGCCTTGGTGACTTCAGAAAAAACGAGAAAGAAAAAGAGAAAAGAAATCCCTAGCGCCTAGCTGTAATGTACCTATCCAAACATACATCTACAGTTCCATGTATGTTCAGCCTACTATGAAAACCAGTATTGCTAATTATGATCATGGGACATTCAGACAATGCTTAATTATGTTTAGTATATCATAGTCTGGTTGAGAAGCAGAGAAGTTGATATTCAAGAGATTTCACATTAATTTTAAAATATCTTAAAACCGCAACATCTTAGTCCTTGAAGGACTGATGTTCAGCTGTCAGGGAAAACTCTGTCATTCAGAATGACTCAGCCTCAGAGAGACTCAGATAGGTTTCACTGCAGAGTAGATTCACACATGTGTTTGTAACAAGTCAAAGAAGCTCTTCTATTGAGTGGTTTGTCCATGCTTTTGTTACTTGTAATAGGCTGTGATTGGTATAATCAAAGTAGAAAGTCATTTACTATGCTGGATCTATTAACATTTGATTCCTCATTAAAAATATTGCCATATCTGCACTTTTATTCTTTCTGCTGACAGCCAGTTTTCATGGTGCTTCTTGAGTTAGCTTTATGATTGAAGTTTCAGAAATAAATGTTTTAATTTAATGTTCACTCGGTGTAACAGCTTTGACCAACAGTTTAATAAGAGAGCACTGTGAGCCCCTGATAGAAAAAGGTTGGCTGGTGTCCGTTCGGGGTGATTTACCCCATGTCCTGATGACAGCTGCCCAGGGGCCCACTGTGCTCTGCACTTGTCCTGCCCCCTCTGAGCATCTAAGCACGCCTCTCTGAGCGGGCAGTGCAAATCCCGGGAGTGGCCGGGAAGCGGGACCCGGGTTTCACGGAGGGCCCTGGGGTGCCTCTGTGGCCTGTCTTCATCCCTGACTACTGAACACTCCCTCGGCTCTATCCACAATGAACTTCTAGCAAATTTCCGGATAGCCACGTGCCTTTACACCTCTGCAGTCATGTTTTAACGTCTGCCAGAAATCTCCATCCTTTCCCATTCTCCTGGTGAACTCCTAGTCTCCTCGGCAAGGGGAAGTCCATCCCCAGAGACCCACTGGCACCTTCTCTGCCTCCTCCACTCCCAGCCCTGGAGCCCTGCGCATTCCCCTGGGGGCACATTGAGCTCTAATCGTCATCGTGCCCTCAGCTACGCTACCCTGAAGAAAGCTGCACAGGGTAGGCCCTGTGCCCCACCAGCACTGTGCCCCGGTGGCCAACAGGGGGCCTAGCTCACTTACCTTTCAAATTACATTAGTGACATTAAATAATGTGTTTTGGAATGGACCAGCCTGAGGAATAAATGCCAAGATCTTGATTTTCTACCTTTCCTGCTTTTCTTATATGTATCCACTGTATTGTACGTTGAGCTTGATTTAGAGATTTATTATCTTGTGCTCAATTTGAAAAACAAAAGACAAATACCCGTTCCCCCATGACCTAGGTGCCATGGAACATTTACTCTGTGTGGTACATGGTACTCAAAGTCAAATCAAGACTCTTCGAGAAAAGCAGGGGACAAAAAAAGGGGAAAACAGACAGATATTCAGTGGTGGTGTGGACGCGGTCTGTGTGGGAGGTTGGGCATTGAGAGCAGACCCCTCCCACCCTGCAAGCCGTCAGTAAAATTCTCCCTGCGAAGCTGAATTTCTCAATTAATTCATTTCACGCCATTAACAGAGATTTTAAAACTATCATCCCTGCCCTCAAATAGCTTACTTTTGTGTTGAATGTATTCTTCCGATGGAACAAAAAGCAATTCTAAAGCAAAGGGAATTGGACAGAATGGCATATTGATAATAGCTGATTTTTAACAAGTACTGTGTGCCACACTTTATACATATAAATATATATTATTTTTAAATAGTGGATACAATATGAAAATTAAGTTTACAGTTGGACCACCTTGGGAATCTCCGAAACAGCATATATTTGTATGAATTCCTTTAATCTTCATAACGCCACCACGCGGAAGGTATCGTTAGCTCTCTTTTACAGGCGAGAAACTGGAGACACAGAAGAGGTGAGTCATGTGACCGGGGCCACACTCGGATGCGAGAGCGGGCGGTGAGCCAGACAGCGGCCGCTCAAGGCCGGCCTCGGCGCCACCGCGTCGCGCTTCCTTCCGGAGCTTAAGGCTGGAAAAAGGGGTGACTCCTAATTATTGAGACAGAGCAGAGCAAGGAGACCTTCAAGTGGCCTGAGACAATCCGAGAAGGCTTCCTGCAGGCAGCGAGTTTTCAGCCTGATCTTGCAGAAATGGTGGTTGTTGCAGGCAGTCTCAGTGGAAGGAGTGGCCTGAATACAAATTATGGGACTGGGGCTCAGGCAGGATGGAAATTCAGCTGATTTGGCAGGCACGTCAGTCTCTCACGCTTAACAGTATTTCTTGAGGTCAGGAAGGTGACCCTAATTTTGAAATTAATATATAACATATGTATAGTGATTAGGTTGCTTTTTGCACTCAGCTATTGAGAAAAGTACAGGTTGTTAAAAATCTAATTATGGTAATTATATAGTAGATAATCTATTTCAAACTTTTAAAAAATGCTATCAGGAATCAAGTTTTAAAGATAATCCGTTCAAAGTTACCTCCTTTAACATTCACATTTATTAGCCAACTTCAAGGCAAAGCATGAATATATATCTCAAAGAGAGATAATATCCTCATTTTCTGGGACCTAAATACCTTTGAAAAAAGGTGAAAAACTCCAGCTATCACAATCCAGCCTCCCCAACTCAGGGCCATGTAATTAAAATTACAGAAAAATCCAGTTCAATGTGATATTATACTGTAGACACAAACCTTAAATATGTGTGTATATGTGTGTGTGTAGTGAGAAATTCTGAACAGAGATTGAACATGGAGGCATTTCAACAAAGGAAAAATATCAGACGCGATATGAAAATTAAGCATACAGTTGGAACGCCTTTGGAACCTCAGGAGCAGCATGCTGATTCTACGAATGTTATGTTTTATTCCTTTTCCTATTCCCACATGTAACACCTGACTCTCTTTGAGTTTGCTTCTAATGCAGTTTAACCCTGGTTTTGAAAGTATCCCTCAGCTTAATTTCTGTTATTAATATGAATTCTTCTAGAAAGTAAAGCCAGCTTAAAGTATTTTTCTGTTTATCATCTCATGAAAAGCAAATAGCAGATAAGGAAAGAATATGATTTTCATTTTTTCCCCGGGTCTAAACAAAAACCAGAAAACCTGGTTTTGAGATCTGGAATCTTGATATTTGTTGATCTTACAAAATCGACACACTCGATTAGCTGTGAGCCAAGCTATCAGGCTGACTTAATTCGATGCTCAGTAAATTAATTGTATCTTACTAATGTGACTAAAAACTAAATTTCATATCAATATAAACATTCATTAAACTGCAAATGCCGAGTTGTGCAAGCTGTTGGAAAAGACTCATTTTTATTTATAGATGGGTTTTGATAAGAATAGCATTAAAAATGTTTTAGTAGGGAAATGTTAGAGTGATTAATGTGAAGTTGTTTGCATTTTTAATATTTCACTCATATATCAGATTAGTATTTGTGCATACTGTCAGACTTTATTCTGTTCTTGTCAAAACACTTATTACTGCTGACAGGTATAACATATCCACATTAATCCTTAATTCCTTGATTCAATTTTCTAATTGCTTTTTTGGCATGCAGTGGTGGCCATTTAGTCTTATGTGATGTATTCATCATATGGTATAATAATGTGCTTTAAAAATTAGATGTGTCATTTAAAGTACCTGGACGGGAAAAAAATTACTAAGGGTTGGAAATTTCAGATTTCACTGTACTCAAACAAAGTATTAGATATTGGTATGTCACACGTTCTGGAGGGTGGCCATCAATCATAGTCACAGAATGTTCAAGGGACCCTAAAAATCATCCAACCTACTTGTTCATTTTTCAGTTGGGGAAGTTGACTTAATAACATGCCCAGGATATGACCAAATAGTGGCAGAACTGGTCTCGGAACTCAAGTGTTCTGAATCCTGGTCAGAAATGGGGTATAGGTATAGGCATATGATTTTGTAAGTGATACCTTCAGTTGGTTTCTACTATCAATAGCAAAACTGAAAGAACGAGAGAATGCTTGTCTTTTAAGCGATACTTTTCGGCAGTATTGGACAGTGGTTAAGAACCAGGGTGCTAGAATCACGCAGGTCCAGGTTCCAGTCCCGAATCTTTCCCTCAGTGGCTGTATTACCCTGAGAGTATTACCTGACATCTCTGAATTTCAATCTCTTCGCCCTATAAAAAAGAAAATAACACAATAATGCATGTAAAATGTTTAGCACAGTGCTTAGTACCTAGTAACTGCTCAACAAACATTAGCTAATATTTTAGCGAATAATGTATTAGCTAATATTTCAGCAAATAATATATTAGCCAATAATTTGTTTTTATTATTTCTTTAATAGCCATAATTTGAGTAAAACTTAATTATGCCTACCAGTTATCTCACCATGTAACCATTTCATTTATCCTCTTATTCACTCATTCACATAACCGTCAGCAAAATGCACTCCAGTAGATGCTATAGGAAAAGCAAAGAAGAATCCAACGTGACACCTTCCCTGGAGGAGCAGGGATCTAAGGGTGTCATACAGCATGGACATCCACCCCTAAGTGAAAGATCAGGAGGCCTGAGTCCACCAAAGGTAGCACGTGCACTCTGCTTGGGAAGTGCAAAGGCAGAAAGGGAACACAGGGTCAGTAGGGACGAATAAGGCATCGGACCCACCCTCAGCATGTTCCAGTGGGATCACAGGACACTTACCCAAGTGTCATTCAAGATAGAAAATGAAGAAGGCTATAAAAGGTACAATTAAAGCACTATAGGGGCCCGACACATATAACGCCCCTTTTTATTACAAAATCAGAAGCATGTGACTCTGTAACATAACAATATCGCACTCAAGCACACCATATGACATTTTAGGTGAGATGTTCACATTAAAACTATAAATTATGACGCCCATGTTATTACCCTGCCAACCACTCAAGCAGGCCTCACTTCTGCCGGGCCTGGTAGACAGGGAGAGACGAAGCCCCTCAGACCCGAGAAGGCTTCCTGGATGAGTTGGCTTTGAGGGTGTATAATTTTAGGAAAGTTAGAGACCTGCAAGAAGGATCTCTTAGACAGAAGGGGTGTTATTTATGAGTGAAGAAGGAGAGAGAAATTGAATGTCTTTAAGGAAATCATATACTTTCCGGTTCACTGTAGTGCCCAATTGGTTTTTGTTGTCCTAGTCTAGAAGTTAAGATAGTCTTCTTCCCTGTTATAGACGGTTACATAGTGGTCACGCAGACAAGCACAGAAGATAGACCTCATTGTCCCAGATTCTGGTCTTGTCACCTCTGAGACCTGCAGCTTCAGTTATGTTACGTAAACCTTTGAGCTTCCACTTCATCATTCATAAAACGGAAATAGTCCCTGCCCGTCCCGTGGGGCAGGACTAAACCCGTGTCAGCACACAGCACAGGACAAGGCAGAACGTAGGCGCTGAATAAGTGTGAGCTGCATTATTAAGTTACTCACCTGGGCCTTGAAGGAATTTGAGTTTGCTAGCCCTGCTTTGGAGCCAGCAAAAGTGTTTGAGAAAGGAAATAACACCATGTTTATCCTTTCAGTCCTAGAGTGTCGCACTAAACCAACCCTACTCAGATTGTAATGGCCATCTCAAGGACATCAGATAGTTTTGTTAGGTCCTCAGGGCTTTCAGTGGAGAACCCCAGTGTGGTTTCTAGACGTGAATCACTCCCTCACACACTTACTCTTTGCCAGTGGAGAAAGAAACAAGTGGCCAGCTGTACCCCTCGGTATCTTCCCAGCATACAGTGATTCTCATAGCAGCGGTTGCCCAGAACAGATCAAATGGGGGCCTCACTTACAGAATATGTCGTTACGAATTTTAAGAGCTGTAACTTGAAAATCCTTGGGATTCCAGAAGCTTCTGTGGAAACTTGCTTGTCTTTAATAGCTGACAATTGGAAAGGATTTAACACAGAATTGTTACCTCCGAAAACAAGAACTGGAAAACATGAGTATAGTCGTTTTCAAAACGCTGGAGTGAACAAAAGAAATCTTTTGTAAAAGCGCTGCCTACTTAATAAACAATGACTGCTAATTACATAACTGTCAGCGATGTTTTCTGGCTCCGGCTAACGCCAGGTTCTTGCAGTACAACAACTAAGAAACGCCTAGAGTAAATCACAGTCGCTAAGAGCTACGGGCAAACAAACCCGTGCCTTATCTCTTTCAAAGGCGGCCCTGGAAAATGCGTGATGAATTGCACACTTCAGTAAACACGTTATGTCATTGTGAAATGATTTTGATTCATGGTTATGTGTTTATCACTAAACAACTGACAAACCTCAAGGTATCAGAAATATCATTCATGGGGTTTTGCTATTTTCTGTTGCAAAATTCAAGCGCTAGAAAGCGTTTTGTTTTCTTTTTTATTTAAAAATCTTTATTGAAAGTGAGATTTGTCACAGAGTCTTTGGAAATAATTCTCTTAATTATGTGAATTCCTGCCAAAAGTGTCAAAGAGCTGTGCTAGCCACTAATATTTTAAATATAATGAATAATTCATATTTTTCCTAATATCCTTTTATGAAAATTTTATAGCCAAAAATAGACAAGGTTGTAAGACAATTTGATTTTAAAGGAGAATTATAATTTCCTTTCATATGGCTGATCAATATGAAGAAATTTCTGAAGTTTTCTGTACAATAGCAGTACAATTAAGAGTGAGAACATTATTTTAGGAAGATTTTTACAGAAATGACTCTTATATAAGCATGATTCCTTTTGCATGGTCAAGATATTTCACTGTGCTGTATTTATCTGTTGCTACATCTCAAAAGGTGAAAGTATTAAGTATTGGGTTGTCCAAAAAGTCCGTTTTTCTTTTCAGAAATTTACACTTTTTTTTTTTTACTTATCTTCCCTTTCACTTGGTGCCTTGGGCATCAGCATTTAATGTTTCAAACCGTAGAAACAGCAGAAAGGGAGCCCGGCAACAGTGTCTACCCATCTGCCCTCACATTGTTTCTTGCTTTTCTAAATCCCTTAAACCAACAACCGCTGTTTCTCAACCTTTTTTCTTGTTTATTTTTACTTTGTGGTAATCCTAAGAGCCATCTAATTTTCATAATCCATTATTGTAACATGACTTTGGATATTGTGAATACTGCCAGTTATTGCATTCAGAGCTTAAAAACAAAACAGCAGAGGAAAACCTTGGCCAAAGGTAGAAATGATAGATTACTCTCTAAGCGCAGTAAAAGGGATTTTGGTATTTCTAATATATCACCATCATTTAAACCTGAATTTATTTTATTTTCTCTTAGTATATTTTAACCAATTGACCTTTACATATACTTTGCATTTATTAACTTAGAATAAATTTCAATAGCCTTGAAGTATGGCTCAGAAAATTCATAGTATCTTTCTTTTAGCCTTGGAATATGACAAGCCTATTCTCTAAATATTTACATCATTGGAGAATGTCTATGTACTTATGCTGATTTTGACTTAACATTTTCAAAAATAAGTCTGTTAAATTAAATGTAAGCTTTAAAGTGTAAAACCATAAATCATGTAACTTGATGGAAGTATTGCAACATGGCTTACAGCATTTTCTTAGAAGACTTTCCTGCCCTTTACTTGTAGCACTATGGCCGCTTCCACCTTTCTGTTGAAAACTCCCCCAGTGTCTCTAGATGGGGGTAATTTTAAAACCTGAGATTTATGTTGCTATAAAGGATTTCTCCTTTATAACCACATAAAACCATTGTCACCAGAAATTTCAGTCTCGGTTTTACACGAAAGAGGACATATTTTATCTTTAATGCCTCATTAAACTTTCTGGAAATAGTAGTATTCTAAAATACTCTAGGTGAATGACTACATATGTCTGTGTGTCTTCTGAAAAGTTCAAATGTCACCAGTGAAAAAAACTAACCATTTCTTTTAATAATTAAAGCTGTGGTATATTTTCTTCTATTTAATATTGCATAGACATTGCTTTGATAGGTCAGCCATATCTCACCTGTGTTTTTTTTAGCGAAATAGCCCAAACCACCATATTACACAAAAAAGATCAAAACTGTGGAGACAGTGAAAAGACCAGTGGTTTCTAGCGATGGAAAGAGTGGGGTGGGATGCAGAGGTGGAGCACAGAGAATTTGGGGGCAGTGAAACTACTCTGTCTGATATTACAGTGGTGGATATGTCTCATTATACATTTGTCTAAACCACCAACAGTGAACCCTAATGTAATGTGGACTCTGGGTGATTACCATGTGTCAGTGCAAGTCCATCAATTGCAACAATGTGTCTCTCTGGTGGGAGACACTGATAATGGGGGATATTGTAAATGCAGGGTGGCAGTAGGGATATGGAAAATCTCTGCACCTTCTCAATTTTGCTGTGAACCTAAAATTTCTTTTAAAAAAATCTATTAAAGAAAAAAGAAGCTAAAAAGAACAAAACCAAGAACACTTTTCAAAAATTGCAAAAATATGTACCAATACATAACTCCTCAAGAAAAAGTGTCTTTTAAATGTTAATGACCACCACTACAAAAGATGTATATTACAATAAAATATTTAATTAAACTATTTTTAAAATTTACACGATGTGTCCCTAGCCACTGGGAAGGGTACAGGGTAGCTGACTGAAGCTTAGAGAGGAGGAAAGTGAAATAACAGTGTCATGTCAGTTATGCAAATTGAAAATGCGTTTTCTTTTTCAGGGGGCGCCCAAACCCATAGCCATCGAACCCTGTGCGGGGAACAGAGCGGCGGTTCTGACTGTGTTCCTTTGTCTACCGCGAGGATCGTCGGGTGCCCCTCCCCCGGGGCAGTCAGGTAAGAGGAAGGGTGAGCCCTCAGCAGTTAAGCGAGATATGTTGACTGAACGGAAGAAATAAACAGTACTACTAACCAGCACAGTAAAAATATTTACGTGGTTCTAATTTAGAGTATGGTAACATTTTATTAGCCTACCAATTTTTACCCAAATATCTAGGTACCTGCTTCGCTATAAATTCAGATTTTTCGGTGTTTCTTTTAGAAATATGTATAACATAGACACATATGAGGGGGGACCCCCCAAAAAACTTTGAATTATCTTCTGGAGGGCAGGTCCCCTGTAGTCCAGGCTTCCCCCACTAGGTGAGTGTTCAGGGAACCCATCTGTGTCAGTGGACCGGCTGGCATTGCTGTGAGAGGCTGCGTTCGGCTTCAGTGAATTTTTTTGAAGACCCTTTCAACGCATTTGCCCATTTCATGATGGGTGAGTCATGAGCGCACCTGCTCACACCACACTGAGTGGTCAGCAGTTTTTGACAAAAAACAGCATGACCCCTGTGCCCCACGCTCCCTGTTCACCTGATCTCACCCTGAGCAGTTTCTTTTGGGTTTCCTCTGGATGAAAACAGTCCTCAACAGGACCCATTTTGCTGATGTGGAAGAGGTGAAACAAAAAACAGCAAAAGCACTAAACAGCATCAAAATCAACCAGTTGAAAAACTGTTTTAAGCAGTGGAAAAAATGTCTCGGTAGATGTACTGCATCAAATGGAGGGCACTTTGAAGGTGACTGAAGTTTAAACATGTAAGAATAAATACACAACTTCTTATAAATAAATTCTGTTTTGGGGGGACCCCCTCATTTGTGCTCACTCCTCTCCCCTGTTTGTTGTTGTCATTGCAATGAGAAATCTCATTAGCAGGGCAAAGAAGTCCTGGACTCTTTTGGGCAGTTTCTTTCTCCTGGTGCGTGTGTCGTATAGGATGCTAAATATATTATAAATATGATTAGAAGCTTGCTTTATAAATATGGAACCAAATTAGAGAACTTACTTGCATGTTTGGAATGTTTTAGTGGCATCAGAGGATAATAGCTTGATGCGACCACATCATTGTGATTAAGGTACAGCAAGTTCTTGCTGTCAGCACCCATCGGGGGAGTTCATAGGCCAGAGACCCTTCTCCCTCAGAGAGGCAGAGCCGCCTTTTCCTCCAGTGCTGCTTTTCCTACATGGAAAGCATATTTTGACTTGTGGGTTAGCTAACCATATCTATCCTCTCGGAGGTCTTCTCATTGCTGCGAAGTTGTCCACATTGCAGATGTGCTCAATGCTGAGTATAGCTTGTAATTAAATCACAAACCATGCGTATTTCTCTCTTATCACATATCCTATGTCATCTGCTTATAATTTCTGATTTTTCTTTCTCCCAATTGTTTTCTCTAAACACCACTTAGTGAAATGGACGCTTTTTGAGGGTAAGGGTAATTTCAAATCTATCTTTCTATTCAGTTCCTCCTGGAGCATAAAATAAAGTGCCAGAGATTTGTCAGGTTTTCAGTAACAGTAATTGATGGCGAACTTGCCCCCCCACGTATTTTATCTTTTCTTGGCTCCCTAGTTAGCTTCGACCTTGATCCTCACTTTCTTGATTCGTGTCCAACCAGAGACAAAAACAGGGGCTACTTTATACTTTATAAATGTAAGATACTCTTGGTACAGAATTTTTCCCATACGGGGACAGAAGGTTTTTCCATCACCTTTAGACTCGTCATATAGGGTACCTGACTTGGCATGTATGATGCAGAAGTTTCTACCCGAAGTTCATTCGTAGGTGTTTATTCAAAGAAACCAGCATTCTCTGCACCCTTGCATCCAGTGAGCGAATTCCTCCCTCTCCTTTTATGAGCACCAATGTAAATAGGATGCAGAGTAGAATAGCTTGGTGCTGGTCAGATAAGATGAATAATTATAGGTACTGTGCCCAGCTAATGGAAGTATTGTTTTAAGGCTGGGATGATTTCCAAGGCAAACACTTCACTAATGAAAACAAGTCTGTGTGATATACACCAACGTTCTTCTAGATCCTTGACAAGATGACGCACTGATGGGCAGAGTGAAGGCATCTGCCAATACTCTGTCCCTTTAACCTTTGAAATCTTTTTGACTGATTTGCAAGAGCCAAGAGCAGCATGGACCATTACCTCAGCTGTGTTTTATTACAAACGTATTATGATTACTCACGTCAGCAAAGCATTTTCTTGTTTTTCCCATTCAATCCTCATGACAAGGCTCTGTTATAAAACTCACTTTATAAATAAGGAATTGAGGCAGAGAAATCTTCATATTTCTACATTCAAGGAATAATTAAGGAAATACTAGAGTATAGAGCAAAACAACAGCAACAAAAAATACTTATTGCTAACATTCCAGGAAACTTCTCCTGATGATCTGTAGCAGAAAGCTTGTTTCTCTGTAATCCACAGCCATGTCTTCACAAAGCCAAACATTTGGAGAAATCCTGAAAATGTCTACAGGCTTGATACAAGTAGATAAAACCTTGAGCTAACTTACCATACTTTTTATAGTGCCTGTATATTGATCCATGGCAAATATCTGTGTGCATAATTCAGAATGAGCCTGTGTTTTGTTTAATAAAGACTCATATATTTTATAGCTATTCTTATAGGAGTAAGAGCATGTATTTATGGATGGATACTAGGATGGGTAGATGGACAAATGTCATAAAGCAAGTAAAATAAATGTTAGTGGTAGAATCTAGGTGGTGAAAATACTGGTGTCCACTGTAAAATTCTTTCCACTTTGGTATATGTTTGAAATTTTTTATAGTGAGGTGTGGGAAATGATAAAATTTGTTAAAACTCTTAATTTTATTGGGGGGGAAAAAAAGACTGTCTGTAGTGAGACATTTTCTAATGATCATATCTAGGTTTTCCCCAAACAGAGCAAATTCTGATACCAGTATACAAACTACCTTATTTTTTCCCCTCTTCATCAAAACATTTGGTAGGTACCCAGCCAGTGACAACCTATCATCCATGTGCCTGTGCTCATCACAGGGCCCTACGCATAGAAAGCAGGTCAAAAACGCTTTCGACGATGACAGTAGGAGACCTGTGCCACAGGCCTGAAGCCACCACTTCCATCCCCGAGCCTGAGTGAACAAAAATGGGCAGATGGGCTGGGCGCCCTCCACTCCGAAGAGGCTCCTCCAGTGTCGGTGCAGGCTGAGAGGTTCAGGGGAGCGTCACAGACAGACTCCGGACCTCCCCCCAACCCGCCACTGAGCGAAGGACAGAGCACCAGGTGCCTCCTCTTGGCTCTTGGGCTCCGTACATCTCCAAATGTTAGCGCATCTATTCAGTGATGAATTAGCATTAATTATTAGATTAAAGGTCCTCTTGCAGCACTTCGCACAACCTCACAAATTTTCATCAGGCTCTCTTTTGAAACGTTGCTTCCTAAATGCCGGGTGAGGCTCTTCGCAAAGCCCTCTTCATTACCGCAGGTAACAGCGTTTAAGGGAGAGGCGCATTTGCGGACGCGGGAATGCGGAAGCACCTCTGAGCGCGGCGGTGTTCTCTCGGACACTGCATTTCACCACTGACAAATAAGTGCCCCGGACACATTCATGTGCTGCTTTTGGTCACCTCTCTTCTGTAGCAGCTAGTAAAAAAAATTTTTTTTAATTTAAAATATGGCATTGTCTTTGCACCTTATTCTCATCCCACCAGCAAGTATTTCAGTAATACTTAGTCATTAGGCACAGCCCTTTTGGTGTCTGTCTGAAATTTGTGAAGCCCCTTCCATGGCTCTTATCTTAGCAGAGGTCAAAAGAAGAACTTCACATTTATCCTTTAGATTACCCCATGCACTAATCATTTTTTGTTGTTTTTAGTGTAATTAATTTAGGTGTGTGTTAGCAATTCTCCCTGTAGGTGGCTTAGAAGAGTAAAAGCAAAAGATATTAAATAGGCTTTTTGGCATTCCTGGAGCTGGGCTAATTAGGTTCCTGCTCCCCAGCCTCATCAGCCTGCTGCTTTAGCCCTGTGTTTTCTGCAAGCAACCACTGCCAACCGCGCCAGACGCTCTTGGGTTAATGCGGGATTTCTGCTCTCGACATATGTACACCGTGCAGCCACTTTCTCTTCTGACCTCGAAGTGGCTGAGATACGGACGTCCCCGTGAAAACAGGGCACATCGAGTAACTCTGCTGCGTGACACTAAACCACTGAGCATGTCTCCAGTCACCTTGGACAGCAAGGTCCCCACCGGTTTTAGAATGACATGAACATGAAATGTGGACAAAGTAAACAGGGCTCTTCAGAAGCATAAATTGAAAATGATAATGTTCCCTGTCGTGTTGTGATGAAGAATTACGGTTTTCATAGTTTATGGGTTCTCACTAATGAGAAGCAGATTAACTGTTTTCAGCGACCCGAATGCCCACCACCCAGAAGGAGAAACGTGCCTCCGGCGGAGGTAGAATTTTGCCCTCATCTCGCTTCATGCTTGATTGACTCTCACGTTACCGAAAGGAAGACTACCAGAAAAATCTAAGGCTTTGACATTTTTTTTCTTTAGGCTGAGAAGTTTTGGCAGGATGACCAGATTGTTTTGGAAAACCCAGAAATACTGTATAATGTTTCAAATGCTAGTCTTCCCAGGATGTCGTGGGTAATGGCGACAATAAGAGAAGTTTGGTTTAATTAAATGAACAGAAGTGGGAGCAAGAGAACTAGAAATTTTGAGCTTTATTTACATTCATTGTATGTTTATATACATTATATGCTTCAAACACACCTGAGCTTTATATATAGACATTACATGCTTTTATACATACATACATATGTATAGGCGCTATATATACATTCATTGGTTTATCTCTCTCAATGACTCTGAAAGTAACTACTATTATCCCAATTTTACAGATTAAAAAAAAAAATAGAACTGAAACTCAGTTGAGATTAAATGACTTGTCCAGGGCCAATACCGTTAGTGAGTGAGTGACCCAGAATTTGAAGCCAGGGCCACCTGGGTCCTCAGCCTGGGAGACTCTCCGGCGTCACTGTGCTTCTCTGGGTGAAGATACAGGGGCTCTCTAGATGGCCCTCATTCTTGAAAAACCTTTGTGTGCAGAATCAAAGAGGAACAGCTCGAAGGGTTCTGCTAAGCATTGGAATTAAGGAGGCAAAAAAACATAGATTTTTCTTTCCTGGTGAATGAACTCCAGAAATTTGGGGAAATGCAAATAAGTACATGGCAACTTCACATCCACTAATGAAGCTATGACTCAGTGTGTGCCAGCAGCAAGGAGCAAGCAGTTATAGGAAAAGGACGTAGGCTGATCTGTGCGAGCCGTGGACTTATGGTCACAAGCCCAGAGATGGAGACCCGGCTCTGCCACCAGCTGGCCGTGTGAACCTGGGCAAGCCCATTAGCTCCCGGGTCCTGTTTTCTCGTGTGTCCAATGATGTAATTGGGTTAGAGTCTAGGACACGCTTCAGTCCGCCCTTACTGTACATTTCTACTACAAATTATGCCAAGCCTTACCAGGTTGAGGTCAGAAGAGCAAATCACTTGTTTCTAAGTGGTACTTTAACTTATCTTTCTAGCTGCTCAGGACCAGTTAAAGAACTGTGTTCCTATGGATAGCTTGTTAGTGATGGAAAATAATTAGCACCCTTCCTTATATTTTAAAAATACCTTCATAATTTTGTGAATAAAGACTAGTTCCCAATCTTCTCAGCATGTTTCAAAGATGTAGATAGTTCATATTGCCCCATTTGGGAAGCGAGCAAAAGGAGGTTCACAGCGCAGCTGCAGGTAGGAGGCCAGGTCGTTGGCAACCTCGCCAGGTGGGGACCAGGCTCCCCAGCCACTGGCTCTCAGCGCAGTGGGGCCGCTTTGCTCGGGAGCCAGTTTTTTTCTTTTTTGAAGCTAATTTTCATCTTCCAGAAGCCACTGGAGCCTCTTGGTTTTCCTTCGGTAACTCCGCCACTGTATCTCCCCACTGGTAGAAACACACCTGTTGACCCAAATCTTTGTACTCTCTCTGTGGTACCTTAACTTATCGTTCTAGCTGCTCAGGTGGCTGAAATAAGAAATAAAACTACTGAATTGTATCAAAACAGCATTATAAAAATCTGGCACGGCAGTTCCCCCTTCGCCTCAAATCTAGATATTGTTCACATCCAATATATGTGGCTTCGCAAAGAGGGAAGGTAAAGGGGGGCACTTCGTGGCAATATGAAGTGCAGTGTTAGGTAGGGCACCTAGGAAATGACACAGATAAGAACAAACCCCTGATTCAAAAGGTCCTAAAATCAGGTCGGAAATAATCTTATTCTCTCTCCAAAATACATTTGCCGTGAATCTTCATTTGCTAGTTTTATTCATTCAAGAAATGTTGAAAGTGCCTGCTATGCTGCCGGGCACTGGTATAGCGGAGTGGACAAAACAAAAGGTTTCTTCCCTCATACGCTGTATAGCCTTTGTGGAAATAAACCCATAATTACAAGTTATTTTAAGTGCTCCAGGCATAGACGAGACAGTGCTGTGAGGGAGGTGGCATGAAAGCTGATGAACAGTGGCTAAGCATCATATCTTTGGTAATAACAAAGTGATAAACGCAGTCATTAAAGTGCCCTTCCCTCAGTCCACATTTATCATCGTGTCTGTAGTCTTCGTTGAATAGTCCCCACCTTGCCTCTCCACCTTCTGGAAACCTCCCCTCCTCTGGTGCTCTGTGCCTTAGTCTACATCACGTACCTACTTAAAATTTACTTAGAGATAATGGACGCCAACACCACCGTGCCTCGGTCCCTCGTCTGCTTCATCTGCCCTCTGATACAGGAGGCATCCCTGAGGTGTGGTCCTTAGCCAGCTTCTCCTCCTGCTCTTGGCTCCCTTTAGGGTCACGCCCTGTTTGCTCATGGAGGGGGCTTCCCAGCAGCTATCACCCAGCTCTGTGCTTCCCCGCCAATACCTCTCACCTGTGGAACAATAGCATCTCAATCTGGATTTGCTACTCCGTATTTATTTATTTATTTTTTTCAATTACCATTTACATGCAGTATTATTTTGTATTGGTTTCAGGTGTACCACATTGTGGTTAGACAGTCATATGCTTTACAAAGTGTGCCCCCAGCCCTATATTTCACGCACCCACCTGGCACAATAAATAGTTATTACAATGGACTATATCCCCCATGCTACACTTCCCATGCCATGACTATTTTGTAACTACTGATCTGTGCTTCTCAATTCCTTCACGATTTTCACCCAGTCCCCCAACCCTCCTCCCCTCTGGCAACTGTCAGTCTGTTTCTGTTTTGTTTATATTGTGCTGTAGATTCCAGATGAAAGTGAAATCATATTGTATGGGTTTGCTGCTCCTTAAGTATAAAGCCGCTCTTCCCTCCCCCTCCCCCGTTACCACTTCCTTCTCCCCTGTTAGCACTTCCTCCTCCCCAGACCAGCTCCTCTCCCTGACTTTCCTGTTTTTATAAAGTCCATTTCAGAGTGGTTTGGTTTGAGTTTGAAATCTTGGAGCTAGTTTCCTTCTCTCTTTCTCTCCCTTTCCATCCGAGGAATCACGAAGTTCTGTAGGTGTCACCCTGGAGCAGGAAGGGCAGACACCCTGGGGACACCCTTCCTCCCTCCACGTTTTTGTTCAGGCATGGGCAGCCCCCCGCCTGGGCCCCTGCCAGAGGAAAGCACAGCTCAGCCTCAGCACTCCCTCCCTCGTAAACCTGCCCCGACTCTTCACTGCCCGCCGAAGGAAGAGCAGACATTTTACTCTGGGGCGTGGGGTCCTCCTCTGCCCTCTCTTCAACCTGCCTTCGGGTTTAGCACCCACAGAATCCTTGGCAATCTTTACCTGGGGCCCTTGGGCAATTATTTTAACCTCTTACATTCTCAGTTTCCTCATCTGTAAAGTCAGGATGACCGCTAGATAGAATGTAGGCATCTTTATGATTGCCGCTCGGTTCTAATTTCACATGCATGTTTCTTCCCATGATTCCATGAGTGTGTGTGTGTGTGTTGTCTGTCGTACTCACTGTAGTTCCCTGCATCTGAAATGCCGTCCCTCTCAGCTGCCTGTTGGCAAAGCCCCATTCATGCCACTTACTCTTCCATGAAGCCTTTTTCAGTTTCTTCCATATAAATTGGATTTTATGTTTTTATGACTCATGTAGGATTCAAGCTGCATATTTTAGGGACTAATATCAAGCCTAACACCGTACCTTTGATGAAAAA
Organism: Mormoops blainvillei; assembly: GCA_004026545.1. Taxonomy (NCBI): domain Eukaryota; kingdom Metazoa; phylum Chordata; class Mammalia; order Chiroptera; family Mormoopidae; genus Mormoops; species Mormoops blainvillei. The sequence continues at coordinate 55,468 of PVJD01000245.1, forward strand.
TATCAACGAAAACTTAGTTGCTCAGATTTAAGGTTCATGGAAAATCACGGCATTAGTGAAAGATGACACAAGTGTCCACGTATTATTCTTAGGACAGATCAACTCACAAAATATACCTGGCAAATAAAAAGTATCAATGGCTGCTGTTCCCATTAACACATACCATTTATTGTGAACCTATTTTATGCTCATCACTGTGCCTTCACCTTGCACTTCTCTTTCACAGAGGAGGGAAATGAGCTCACGGAATTTTGTAACTTGCACATATAGCCCCATGGTAAATAAGTGATGGCACCAGAATTGAAAACCAGGAAAATTCACACCATAGTGCTCTTTCCAAATCCTTTTTTTTTTCTTTCTTGAGGAGGGGCAGTTTGGGGGGTTATGGTCAAAGACCATTAGCTGCGGGCTTTGTGTGATAACACAAGCTTTTCCTTCTACCAGCCAGTGTCACTGAGAAGTAACATAGCCATCGCCCTCTCATTTGAGATTTAATAATTTATCTTTGTGCCACTGGTTACTGTGTAAAGAAAACAAAGACGAAAAAAGGATAAGAAACTTGAAGAAGAGTGAACATGACTAATTAACATGCTGCAGAAGTGAATGAAATACCCGAAAAGTTGATTCACATGCATTCAAGGTAGAGCCATTAGAAACAATCTCACATAAAAAGTCAGAACTTAAAGACATGACAAATGAGACCAGCAGCCCTGAATGCACAGCCAATGCATTTTTCTTTTCTTTCCTTTTCTTCTCCCCACCTGCCACCCTTCCAGGTATTCCTAGAATTGACTGGTAAATAATTACTGTGGTCAAAGAAAAAAAAAAGGAAAAAGTAAAAGCACCTCCACAAATCAACTCACAAAGCCAAAGGGGAAAATCAGGATTTGTTTGGAATAAGCAAGCTGCCTTTGAAACAACTGAATAACAAAATAAGAATTTTGTAGGCATGAATAAAATGTATAGGCTAAACCTGACCCCACCCCAGGATTTCTTGTAATAGCCGACTCCAAGGTCTATGTATAAAATTGCCAATTAGGGAGACATTTTACTTTTCATTGGTCATGAGTTAAATAGTCCTGCTTTACAAAGGTTTAGAGGAATTTAGCAGAAATCTACCTCCTGCCTTTAACAAGAATGGAAGAGTAATCCTGAATGCCAGAGAATTTTAGGATTTTTAGTGCTTTAGAAATGGCCCTAGAAATTACCTAGTTCTAGCCCACATTTTGCAAAAGACAAACCTAGAGAACCAGAGATGGGGGAGAACGCATTTGTTTGGGGTGAACGCATCTGTAGCTGATCAGGGGCTGGACCCAAGACCTCTGAATCGGTCATGCAACATGTGTATTGTTCCATGTTGCAAAACCTAGTCAGAGAAAGAAAAGAATAATAACCCACTTCTTAGCAGAAGGCTGCACTACATACCTTACCAGCAGGGCCCGGAAATCACAGACAGAAAAGAACTAACCCCTTAGATCCAATAAGGAAAGCGACTCAAGAAAATATGTCTCTTTACCAGCAAATTGACAAAAATGCAAAGAAAATGTAGGTCCAGGGCCCTGGGAATTCCTTCTTCTTACGTAAACGTCAGCCTGGGGACCGTGTCAAAGGGCCAGCGCGGTCCTTAGGCAAATCCAGAGAGGGTATGTCCAAGTGTTGACAAAAAAGGCTGTGTTATACCAACAGGTGATTTAATCTCAGCCCCCACTGTTGACTGTAAAGTGGTGCCCCAGCACCTGTCCAAGCTGTTTTTGAGTTTGAATATCCCTTCATTCTTAATGAAAGGCTCAGTGAGGAACAGGCCCAGAAGGAGTCGTGTAATTTTAATTTACAAAGACAACAGTTGATTGTAACTGCAGTAACTTCCTAAAACCAGAATGATCTTTCCTTAAAGGCGTTTAGGGAAGATTTAGTGGCCCTCTGAAAAGTGAGTGATTTACCCCCTCTTATCCACCTAATTATTTGCAAACGAGCATAACCCAGGTAACTTGGGCCCCCATCCCTGACCAGCAGGGCAGCAAGTTCATGGCTGCCACAAAGATAAAGCAGCACTGTCAAAACGCAGGAGAGAGCTCCTCCACTTCCTTAAGAGCTGGGAGATGGAAGCGGCCCCCTGGGCTCCCAGGAGGTGGTTTGAAGAGTGCCGCCTGTGCCCCGGGCTCACCATTGAGAGGCCTCGGAGGGAGAAATGGATTCTTGCCCCATGAACCCGCTGTCTGGCATAATTTGAACTGAACCATGAAGGCCCTAAAAGTCTGGATGCAGTGACCATACATTCATTCCCATTTATCCAATGAGCCAGGCCAGGATCATCAAATCAATAACGCGACTGTGCCGTCTGCCGTCCCCTTGCTCACCATCATAATGAAAAATGACTCCTTAAGTGTTCTGTGTGGCAATTAGCTCTGAACGTAGAGCTGTAATGGGAGAGGCCGAGTCACATTTGTATTCAAAACTTTACTAATAAAATGGAAAGGAAACCGCTGTCCATATTAATAGATACATAAAGTGTATAAATGGGGTAATTCGGTTTTACTCTACGTATGCATATTGTACAACTGCAGAAACACACAGGTAGAAAGGGCACGGAATGATGCCTGGATCCTCCAGCTGCTCGCAGCCACAGCTGGTGACCCTGTCCGCAGTCGGCTGGGGCAGACAGACGATGTCTAAAGACTCTCCTGAAAGGCAGACCCATGACGTCCGGGACTAATTTATTCTGTTATTTAACAGTCTTCACTGCAGTTTGACCCCATTTGCTTTTGTTTGCTTTCTGCTTGTTCTCATCTCTCCAGAAATAGAGAGCAGCTCGCTGAGCTTCTTATAATAACCCATCGCGTGGCAGAAGGCCATTCTGAAATCACCTCCCCGCCTGTAGTTGAGGTTCAGCCCAGTACTCCCAGCCCTTCCATCCTTTGGGAGAACCCGCGTCTTCCAGCTTCAGCTACCATGAGACTCGGAGAATGCTCTTCAGACTGCCCAGATATCACTGGCTCCCGAACCATGGGCTAGAAAGGCACTGTAGAGGTAGTTCTGCCCCTTTGTTTTACAGATAAGGAGGCTGAGGTTCCCCTGCAGAGACTTCCTCAGGACTCACCGTTGATCACGTGGCGGGCCAGTGCTAGAACCGAGGGGCCCTCTCTCTCTGTTTGCTCCGTGGCGCCTGGCCTGTGTGTTAGAACCCACTATCCCGCCCTACTGGCTGCATTCCCGTGTACAGTTCGGTAGGACTCTGTCCCTTCCTGACCTCTCGTGCCATTCTGCAGTTTGTATTTAGGACCAGTTTTTTTCTTGGCACGAGAAAAGGGACAAATTAGTTTTGGTTAATTTCTCTGATGTTTTAAGGTCATTCATGGAGCTTAATCCTGTCCTTGTAAACAGCATTCTCATGCCCTGTGTCCCCTTTGTGTTATCTGCAAAGGTGATGATTTCAAGCAGATAATTATGTGCCTCACACTGCTTGGTTCCAAAGTGACTTTGAAATCACTACTCGTTATGAGCACACCATACCTCTGTCCCTTGGCACGTGCCAGTCCCTCTGCCTGGACTATGCCCCCACATACACCGACGCCCACCCCTCTTTTATTTTCCACCAAGAGAATCGCTAATTCAAGGGTCACCTCCTCTGTGACACTTGTCCTCGCCTCTACCCATGCTCAGTCTATTATGTTGTTTTTTATTTACTACTATAAAATTTTTATTACACTCTCTATTCTTCACAGACAGGCTAAGGGCAGGAATTGTCCTCTTATTTATCATTATACCCCCAGGGGCTAAGTGGTACCTGGGGCATAATAGAAACTCAATCTATTTTCTTAATTGTTGTCCCCTTTCTCTTGCTCCCCAGAGTTCACCTCTTAAGCTAGCTGTGAGTTGATCATTTTGGTTGCATTTTGTCCCAGTCCTTGTTGTTTATATCTTACTATAAATTAATCCTAGATGCTGCTCAGTTTTTAAAAATTAGAAAACCTCCTTGATCTCTGGCCTAAAATATGGCTTATGAAATAGAATTGAAAACTTGTCTGTGGTTAAAACAACTAATTTCTCACTAGTAACTAGAGGGTTATTGTTTCATCCCCATCCTAGAAACCTGTTTGTCACAAGTCATGTTAATTGTTTGCAATATGTGATTTTTTTTCTACATTTAACAGATATCTCTGGGTCTTCTTTTTTTTATTAATATGTAAAAACCTTACTTTGATTGATCATTCATAAGATCATTTTCTGATTCTTTCTAAGACCAACCTTTTTCCTATTCTTATAAATGAGTGTTTCATAGGTTTTTCTTTATTTTTGGTGTTTTAAGCAAGATCAGAGTCCCTCCCACTGTTCTGGGTGGCCTGCGTGTGAGTCACAAGACTGTTCTTTGGACCGTCCATTTACAACCCCTTCTGATTCTTGCTTGGCTCTGTGGCTTCTCTGTCCTTGGTCGTGGGTTTTTAGATCACCGTTGTTCTTTCAGACTGAGACTTTTCAAGCGCTTTGAGTCTCTCTCTTTTAAGCATTATTTGTTATTAGCCTTTCCTCTTGCATATAAAAACAAGTCAACCTCTTTAAACCTCTCTTATGCTTAGTGCATTACAGGTTATATTCTCTTTCCCTTTATATCTCCAGTGGGTCACTTTAGTCTTTGTATTAATGCTTTTCACTCTCCCCAACACTTTAGAATCACCTGCTCCTAGGCTCCTTAGGTGACTCAGAGTCTTGTCAGGATCCTCCTAAGTTCCATTTTCGTTCTTTGTGCGGCTCTTGGCTGCCCGTGTGAGCATCCCCTCAATTTTCTTTTTCCATCTGCATTAAAAGTATCTCTAAGAAATGTAAATTAAAACAATCCTGCGGTATCATTTCTCACCTACCGTTTCTTCCCCTATTAAGTTGGCGAAGCATACCGTTCCTTCACCTATTATGCTGGTGAAAATTAAAAAGGGTGACAGCAAATTGCCGGCAAGAATGCAAACTAGTACAGCCCCATGGGAGGGGGATTTGGCAAAACCTAACAAAACGACACTTGCACTCTTTTGGCCTAACAATCCCACTTCTAGGAGTATATTCTAAAAACTACGTCCAGCAACATGAAAATACCTCTGCATTGGTTATTCATTCCAGCATTGTTTGTAATCACATAATGTTGAAAACCATGTAAATGACCATACATAGGGAAGTAGTAAAATAATTTATGGTCATCCACAAATGGAGTACAGTGCATCTGTAAAAAAAAAAAAAAAAAAAAGAGGGAGATCTCTGTGAACTGATATGGAAGTATTTCCAGGATATATTAAGTGTTAAAAATAAAGTGCAAAGGAATATCTAGAGCAGAGATTTTTCTGTTTTTCACCTCATGGCACACATAAACTAATTACTAAAATTCTGAGACACGCCAAAAAAATATATTTTTCTCCAGTCTGATTTTAAAAATAAGTATAATTTTGATTCGTTCACACTGGATAGCTGTTGTTGTGCTGGCTGTTGTCATTTTTTTAATTTGACAGTCCAAGGGAGAAGAGGTCACTGCTGACTAAATAGTCCGGCATTGAATGTTTGAAACATTCTTGCGGCCCACCGGTGTGCGCGGCACCCAGGTTGAAAGCTGTTGATCTAGAGTGTGCTGTCCTTCATGTAAAAAACAAGGAAAACATGCTGAGATCTCCTCGATTTAGCAAAAGGCTGTGAGAAAGATAAACAGAAACTAATGGGATTGGTTGCCTACAGGAAGTGGAATAGAAATTCAGTATAAAAGTGGGGGAATTACAGAGGGCGTAGTAGGGGTGCAGAGGGAGAGACACTCCTTTGAGTGTATCTTTTCGTATAGTTCTGACTCTTAGAAAGAGTGTGATGTTTCACATGCACAGTAAGTAAGTAAATGCATAAGATCAAGATGTAGAGAACCCGAAATGTCATACACACCCTTAAAAAAATGAAGTTAAATGTATTAGAAATTAATAGCACCACTCCACCGAGGGGATACGGGAAGAAAAGAGCAACCTGTTACTTTGGAAAACAGTACTTTGACCAGGGCTAACTGCGAAAAGAACCATGTGTGAGCATTGTACATATAGTTTGTGCATTAGTTTCCTCTGGAAACAAGGGCGTGGGCTGGGAGCTCTGACAGATGTCCGTACTAGAATTGAACAAAGATATAAATACGTTGTTGACAACGAAAGGTAGGTTTCTCACTGTGAGCGGGCAGTGAGAGGGTAGATGTATTCTATGACATAGGATTGGAATTAGAAGGATCAGTATGAACTCAATCACATACAGGTGGATGGGTGTAGAAATACACGTGGCGGGAGGGTTACTATACACATATGTGTTTCTTAGCTGTGTCCACTGAGAGGAGCTGGAAGCAGTGATACCTCAGTAGCAGTGAACCCACTTTGCACCCATAACCTGATTTCTTAACACCATTCTCCGGTGAAAAGAACCAGGACTTTTTGGAGAAGTGGTTGACATCAAGGGTGGGAAGGGAAAATGCAGGTTGAGTGTGGGACATCTTATGCTTCCAGAAAGGAGTTGTTCAAAAAATTATGAAGACATGTTGAAAAGACACGGGAGCCCAGCTGAAGGAGCACCCAGTTCCCGAAACCACACAAGCTGAGCAATGAAATAAACATACTATTGGATCGTAAGGCAAAGACTCAATTATTATGCAATACTAACCTAGATAGACAGATAGATAAATAAATAAATAAGACGGAAGGGCAGCTCTCCCTCACATTATAATTCTAGTTAATGAATATGTAAAGAAACAGAGAAAAATCATCATTAGCACATTTGTAATTATCAGGCAAGCGCCATTGATGGAATCTAAAATTAATGGGAGACAATTAATGTAAAACAGCACGATTGCATTGCCTCAAAGTATCTACCCACAGACATTTATTAGTTACAGTGGGGAGCATAAATTTATAGTAGAACAACGTAGCAGATATGACCTTCTCCACAACTTATCAAGGTTAATATCACCAGTAATAAAACACACAGAAATCATATACCACTTTATACGTTGCACTGAAAAGACCAAAACATTACTTTGGTGGTGTTCCTTTTAAATGCATAACACCAGTGAAATCATCACAAAAAATCAGACAAATCCAAACTGAGGAACAGTCTACAAAACAAACTGAGCAGAACTTTTGGAAAACGTCAATATCATAAAAGATAAGCAAGACTGAGAAATTAACACAGATTGGAGACTAATGACATTTACGCGCAGTGAGATCCTGAAATAAATCCTGGACCAGAAATAAAACATTAGTGGGAAAACTGCGGACATTCAAATAATGTCTGTAGATTATGCAGTAGTATTTTATCAATGTTCATTTTCTGGTTCTGATAATTATGCTGTGATTATGCAAAGTGTTATCATTAGGGGAAGCTGGATGAAGGGCAAATGAGAACTCTGCACTCCTTTGTAACTTTTCTGCAAGTCTAAAATTATTTCAAAATAAAAAGTCTATAAAAAGTATTTCTTAGGCCTCTTCTACAAGTGGATCCTACTCCAAAAGTTAATCTATAGGTTCTGGCTGTATTTTTTCACAGAAATTATATTTGCCTAGTTATCTAGTTCCTGGGTCAGCCCACAAAAGCTGGCTTAACCTAGAATTTTTGTAGGTATGTGTGTGTCTATTTATTAACTATTCTCACTGTATTCTAGGACATAAACAATATACTCTGATTGTGTTCCCAGGTCTTTAACAGAAAATAAGGGATTAAGAATAGATAATACATACCAAGGGTTCTGGTCCATGTGAGTTCACACACACACGTGCGTGCATACATACACCTTTGAATGTTGGGGACTCAGGTTTCTCTAGTTCTAAACCTCTAAAAATGGTTCCCGTGTGGGGTCTAGCAAAGTAGGGACCCATGAGAGAATGGGAGGCTAGCATGCTGGGAAGCTCTGGGAGGAGAGCGAGAGGAGGGGTAGGGACGGTCATCTTCATGACCATTTCCTGGCTACCTCTGTATTTCGTGGAAGCATGACTTACCATCATCAGAGCATGGCTGCCTCTCACCCAAGAAAGTGCTACACAGAGTTGCCTGGGTGAGAAGCAGCATAATTGCAAACCTAATCTTGCGCTTTGGAGTTCTGTGACCTGTGACTTTCAGGTGGGGGGTTGCCGGTTTTGAAATTACTGTTTGCTCTGTCCATGTCCCAGTTAGCAATCACAGTAGCTTTTGGTGCGTCGGTTTCGGTGCCTAAAAAAGGCTGTTGCAGTCTTAGAAGCTCTCCATGGGAACTCCTCAAGGGAATCCTGTATGTTTCACAGAGTTTTATATTAAGTCAGGCCATCCCAAAATAGCCTCCAAATTTGGTGAAAATTATGTAGCCTTTATTAACATATATGTAAAACTTTAATTTCTTAACTTATCATAACTAAATAACAGTAGAAGGGACAGCTACAATTTACTGAGCACCTGCCATGAACAGCCACTATCCCAGGTGTTTTATGTGTGTATTAAGCCCTTTAATTTCCTCAGTACAACCCATGAGGGAAATTATCCCTGTTGAACAGCTAAAAAATCCAAGCTTCAGAAAGGTCATCTTACTTGCCCAAAATGTTCTACTAGCAAAGATTTTAGAGCCAGCAAGTGGCAGAGCTGATTTTAGAGCCAAGTCTGTGTGACCCGCCGGCTGAGCTGCTCTAGTGTGCGAGCCCCTGGGGACCCTCGCTCGCCGACTAGAGACAGTGAACGCGAGTAAATCTTTTGGATGCCCTGTGCGCACCTCCCGAAGCTCTCCCTTGATCCTTGAACTACACGTCCACCTGTATTTTGCTCCTTAGAACACCTTATTCTTAAAATATTAACTCCTACATATTTTGCAGATTTTTTTCTCTAATTCTGCCTCCCACCTTTTGATGGGCAAATCAGAAAGTGCGGGACTTCTAATGCAACGCAAGGAGCAAGGTTAACAAAAGCTTAACCCAGCACACACACATTTATGGAATTGTTTGTACTTATAACATATTGCCATATTTTTGTTAAAATTTTGAAAAAAAATTTAAATAAGCACCCCAAGATCATGATGAGACTAAGAAGCTCCTTCTGTGAAAAATATCCTTAAATTATGTTGGAATGGACATGTGCTAAACAACTATAGGCAGTGGGACCCCGAATGCAAATGTCATTTCTGTTATGGATTTTTCTCAGTTTTGTAAATGTAATCATTAAACTGTGTAAATGTCCAAAGCGATCAAAGAAAATTACACATACACACACCCCCGCACACCCCAAAACAAAACAAAAAAACCTTACCATTTATTGGGTACTTACTGTGAGTGAGTTGCTACATTAATTTGTTTTCTTATATTTTCTCATTTAATCTTGTAATAATCCTCTAAGTTAGATACTACTACTTGTATTTTACAAGTTAAGAAAATTGAGGGTCAAAACCTTGCCAATAGTTTATAGAGCTAATAAATTAAAGAATTCAGGATTGCAGTCCAGTTTTTTTCCTAACTCTAAAGTTTATGCCTATAGTCCCTATACTTTAAAGTTTCTCTGGCAGGAAGTATTCAATACAGCGTGGAAAACTTAAAAGGGAAAAAAGGCACTTACATGAAATATGTTAATCTTACATTTAATTTGTTCTGTGTTGTGATTTGAAAAAAAAGAAAGGCGGATTTTTAAAGAATGATTCAGAGACTACACATTATTTTTTGTCCCCAAAACACTTCAGATCCAAACTCACGGTTTCACTTCGGAAGATGCACAGCCACCCCTGTGTCTTGTAATTGGTGAATTTACATCATGGGTAAATTAAGAAAGACTCAGATGTCAGTTTTAGAAAATCCTCGGAATTTCAGGCTTGCTCGGACTAATTGGTCCAATCGATGAAACACTAATTAAAAAAAATAAATCCACTCATTTACCATAGTAGCTCTGAGTTCTGACCACAAAGATGGATGTAACTGCCTTTCAGTTATCACACAATAAAATTAAGTCCTTTAGGAAATTAAAAACATACTGCGTTTGTCTTTAAAAGAAAAATTATTAGTGTTAAACTGGTAATGTTAGGATTACCAGAAATTCTAGTTGCAAATGTTAGATGTTTTATAAAAACGAAACCCCAGTTACATTTTCCTAGAACAATAGAATTCCCTGTGGCCACTCGTTGGCTTTAATGCCATCTCGATAACAAATCTATGAATTTCGAGTGTAAGCATTAGCGGCTCTCTAATGTCATGGAGTCAGAGGAGCCTTCCATTTATTTACATCATCTTTTGTAGCAAAGGGGCGGCAAGACGTCAGGTCAGGGGCTGCTTACTGGAAGCTGCGGTGCTGCTTAGGGTTCCTGGTATGCTTTTTTCTCCCTGAACTGTCCCTTTCCTCCTTCCAGTCTCAGTATCATTAGCGTAACAGGATCAGACAACGAGACTCCATCTTGCTCAGCCCTCCATCTTGTGTAGCTCATAGCTTTAAATATATCCACAGATCGAGACCACACAGATTCTCACCATAATGATTTTCAGATCTTAATTTCCTTTTAGCATTTGAAATGTGGCAACCGTGTGATCTTTCTACAGTCGTACTGGAGCTTATGCATCGAATTGATTGCTTCCCCCTTTCAAGGTTGTTACCTTGGTCGGTTAAATACACTTATTCAAGTGGTATGAATAGCATTTGAGAATGAAGAGGACTAGTGGACTTCAGCTCACTCCAGTTCCTGCCCCTCCCTCCTCCTTTAGCTTCTTCCCAGCCAAGCTTCGTACACAGCATCTATTATCAGCATCCTCATTTGCTCCCTGGCCCATTGTAATCTGACTTCAGCAGCCACTTCTCTATTACATGTGCCCTGCTGAGGTCACCGGTGACCTCCATCACTCTTAATGGGGATGACCTGGTGAACTCTCACTTTCCCTAACCCCCTCATGGCAGTACAAGTTACCTCTCTGTCTGCCACCATAACTAGACAGTGACCTTCATGCGAGTAAGGACCATCTTTCCTTATCACTTTACTGTCCTCCATGTCCAGCACCGTGCCTGACACAACAGGCTCACAGTACCCAGGTGAACGAATGAATGAATGCGTTCATATATTTTGTTCTCCTAATTTCACGCATACAGAAACAGAAGCGCTAACGAGGGCATACAGTTTGTGCAAGGTCATACAGCTGACCATTGGCAGAGCCAGCATATGACCCCTGGTCTTCTAGGTCCCGGGTCAGTTGGTTTCTCTCCATACTGACATTGCTCAAAATCATTTCTGGCTTCCTCATTCAAATTGCTTCCAATGCCCCCAGTAGTTCTTCTGAATATACATGGTGGCAAATCTTTCCTCTCTTGATTGGTGGCATTGATATTTGGAATCCTCCCAATGTCACCAGGAGCCTCCGTGTGCTGGCCTCAAGCCACATGTCTCCACTGCCCCTACCTGCTGACCCGCCTTCACTCCACAGACGCAGAGCACTCCCCATTTCTCATTCGGGGCCTGATGTTCCCGCCCCAGGCCTTTGCTTACGATGCCACCTCTGCGAGGAATGTCTTTCCTCCTTCACTCTTCAAATGCCCACCTTTTACTCATCTTGCTTCATGTTCTTTCCAAAATAAGGATTTGACCTGTGAAGACAGAGGGCGAAAGGAAACGAGCATCGATTAAGCTAGTGTTTCTCATGTCTTATACCATTTTACCCCACTAAATGGAAGCCAGAAGGTGCATGGGAGCTTAGTGTTCAATTAAAAAAAAATACAGAAGATTCAATGCGTATTATCTAGGATGCATTGCAGAAACCTGTGAAAGTGTATTTAAAAATACCCTTCAGCTTAGTTTTAACCTAAAGAATTTAAGGCCCCATTGTGGGACCATTATCAGAGTCAGACTTCAGAGTAATTTGCTGAAAAATATGCACTGAGATGGTTTGACTCTGTTTATATTTTTAGTAGCCAGGACTCCCCAGTCTTTGTGGGAAAGAACTCGTTGAGGCTGGTAATCGGGTGTGTGTGTATGTGTGTTTACATGGGGACACACACACACAGCACGGGAGCTGAGGACTGAGCAGTTGGGGGTGGTGCAGGGGGTTTGAGACATGTCTTCTGGAAAAAGAGGCCCCCTTTCTCATCCGCTTTCTGCTTCCACCTGCCCCCCACCACCACCATGAGTGACCTGCACCCAGACATCTGCCAGGTCTTCCTCCCATCACTGATGGGGGTTTACGTTTTAATGGTTGGTTTTCTGATCATAAAATTAATGTGTTTTCATTTTAGAAAATTTGAAAAAGAGAAACCAAAATCTTACACCTCAGAGATAACCAACAAAAGGCAGATGTCCTCTCAAAACTTTAGACGTATTTAGATTTTTTTCTTTTTTACCTAAGTAGCACATTTTTTTAAATGAAGTTTTGTATGCTGCTTTTTCACTGAATGTTATATAATATTTCTGTGTCATTAAAAATTCTTCAGAGACATAATTTTAATGACTGCATAATATCACATTTTATGGATGTATCATAAACTTCTGAATTGGGCTTCTCTTCTTCATTATTTGTGTTGTTTTCAGGCCTCCTTCTCCGTCTTCTTCTTCTTTTATGTCATGAATAACGCTGTGGAAAAGATTTTCATGTAAAACTTTTGTCCACATCTCTGATTACTTTCTTAGAATGTAATACTGCTTCTGAAACTGGTAGTTATGAACCTTTTTTTAGGTTTGCAAAACCTAAATTGTGAAGTTGCTTTTCAGGAAAATTTTACCCATTTACATCCAACCAACCGAGGCATTTTGAATGTCAGGAAAGCCGCCGGTAGTAAGTTATAGGCACACCCCCTTCCTACTGAAAACGCCCATGGGACCTAGGGAAACAGTGCAATTCCACCATCAGGGAGTTATTGCAATTAACTAGGGACAGGCCCCTGCATTCAGGCGGGACCTAGCAGAAGAGGAATAGAGTCGAAGTCATCTGGAATTAAGACACAGCCCCCCGTCAGCATATGAAGAAGCTGGAACTAAAGTTTACCAAATACACCTTGCATGTTGGATAGTGTGCACTCTGTTATTTACACCCCACCTGCACCCAAAAGCTTTTGGGGTGAGCACGGTTCACCTGGGACTCATGGAGTGCTCCCCAAACTGCCTCACTGAGTAACCAGGTTTCAGAGCAGAGATTAGTGTCCCCGTGTTCGGTGGGACCTCACCCAGCCCACCTCTACTTGCTTGCTGATAATATCATGAATATCTTTGTGCATCAATCAAGCTGTTCTGAAAGGCAGTAAAACGTTAAAATGGCTAAGAACGTAGACACCGGAGCCAGACTGCCTGGGTCTTAACTCCTAGCTCTACCCTTAATAGCTGTGTGATCTTGGGCAGGTTACTCAATTTATCTGCACTTTAGATTTTTCTTCTGTAAATTTAGGATAATGATTTTTTTTTTTTTTTTTACTTTAGAACTGCCATGAAGAGTAAATGGGTTAATACATGTACTAGGAACTTACTCCTTAGTTCTCGGGGCAGTAGCAAGTGCTATATAAGGCTCTTCTATGTTTATTATTTTAAGTAAGAATTATCTTCAACAGACAAACTATGTTAGATAATAAAAATATTTTAAAGCGATTGCTTGGACTTTGTGGATAAAAGGAAAACTTGTCAAACTAGAGTCTCAAGACTATTCTGGTTCTGACACTGCAAAGTTTTGGGTTTTTTTAATGACAGCCATACATAGCAAACTTTCACATCTCAGAAATATTTGAAAGAAGCATCTTATACTAAAAACCATCAGCATAATCATCCCATCTAACACTCTTCCCTCTACTGTGAAAGGAAAATATATACCTTATCCTCAGACATTTTTAAAATATCTAGCTCTCTATTCTGCCTAAAGCAAGGAATTTCCCAAATTAATACTGAAAAACCATAGAACACTCCCATCATCTCACAATCCAGATATGACAGTAGCAATGACAACGAAAGGCATATATATATATGCCTTTCTTTATAAAAAAAAAAAAAATATATATATATATATATATATATATATATATATATATATATATATATATTTTAGCCTACCCTTTCTGCCAGATTCATCCGGACAGATCTCACTGAGGTTATCAGTGAGTGTTCAGACTTGGACAGTTCTAGCCCTGGAAAAGCATGGTCAGATTCTTCTTACATTCATTGGACTTCCGACGGTGAACCATTTGAAATCTGATCCATTGGCCGATCTGGTGAATAAGTAAGCTAAATGAAAAAGCATCCAAGTAAAGGAACTGTTCAGAGAACCAGGAACTGCTTGGCTTAAAGGAACTGGGCCATGGACTTGAGAGTCTGTAAACTCTGGGCCCTCACAGATAATTGAAAGCCATAATCTTCCAAAGAGCTTTAATTGAATATTTAGAAATCTGTATGAAAATAAACTGAGTCAACTAAAAAAGAATAAACACAACTAAACTACGCAGTATAAATCTTCAAAAGAAGAACCCTAATTAAAAAGATATATTGCACTTCTGGATTTTGCCATTCTGGTCGTTTTTAAATTTATGCCACTGGGAAAATACAACTGTTTCTAATCAAATAATTTCAACTCCCATGCTGGGGCTTAAGGGTGGGTTCTCCCATTTTTCTCCTGCTACTTGTTTTGGGGATAAAGCAGTGCAAATTGTTCAGACACCAATCAGATTTATCATCCTGTGCCTTTTGATGACATCCATCTGTTTATCTAAGAAGCCATTAAAGACTTATTGAGTTACAGCACTGGGGAGAAAATTGGGTTATCATCTATGGTTAAATCCAATTCTTGCATCTGCCATCTTTTCAGCTTATGTGGTGTATTCTGAAATCACCCTGACTTGCAGACCTGCACTACAAGAATACATTTGCTTCATAGCCTTTTTATGTCATTTCTAGAGAATTTCTAATGCGCGAGCAATTTGCGGTTCAGGAAAATGTTGGCAGAAAGATGTCAGTGCTTTCTCTTGTTAAAAGTTCAAAAGCCTAATAGGCATTGTACCAGCTTAAAAGTCTTATCCAAAAGTGGGAACTGTTCACTTCCGAGGTTTGCATTTAGACTGGCCTATTCAAAAAAAAAAAAAAACTTTTTTTTCAACTCTAGGTCACAAAGGTAGAACTGTGTTAATCAGAAGATAAAGATAAATGTTATCAAGTCAAAATTCAAATAGACAAAAAAAGTGAGAGCTCATCACAAATGGTGTTAAATAAATACCAGCAGGTAAACTGATAAGACACAAAGGACCCAATCTTCCTAGGGAATGACTAGGCAGGAGTCCAGAGCTTATCTCATAAGTCAAGCAGCTTTAAGCAATCCTAAAAGTCATGTTTCCTGAGCTGGCTGAAGAGTCGGTGGGCTGTGTGGAGAAAACTAATTGAAATAAAGGGAATATGTGCAGTTTCCTGGAGCCCCTGTTATATTCTGACTGCAGGAGCCCTAGAGAAGGAGCAACTGTAAATCAGGCAGATGCGCCGTCTTTGCCAATTTTTCTAGCCTTTGCCAGAGAAATAATGAAGGCTCCATGAGTAAAACATTTCCTTGATTTGTTTATGTAAATCAGGCCAGAATTCTGGGAAGCCTCGATTTTCTGGGAACCTTCAAGGATTACGGCATAGCCACTCATCCTTAAAGTCTAGCCCTCCACAGTATTTATTGGCCATTTAAGGAGATCCCTCCGATCATATTTCACCATGTCCTTTCATTGGTTTCCCCATTGTTAAATAAGTGCTCTGAAATGGGAGACAATAGTTATGCAACAGCTGAGCATAATCGATTGAGACCTACGTGCCGGATATGGCTGGTTTCAGAAAGATATTCCTTTGTCTACTTGTGTGCTTGTCTGCGACCTTCTACAGCTCTGTCTGTGCTGTCGGCAGAGACGTGGGTTCGATATGTCACAAGTGAGACCATGGTGAGACAAAGCTCCTGCTAAGGCAGAGGTGACCGGGAACCAAGACACAGACCCCAGAGTAGCAAATATGACACAGAAGAGTCTCCTGAGAGGATTTGATACCTTACTAAATTCATTCAAAAGGTGAATTTGAGTTGGATTGGGAAAGATCTTGTTCAGAGTGAGTAGCTGAATACTTTACGACTTTTAAGAGCCATGGTCTTTCTCCCTTGACCACCCTAGTCCACCCATAAAATACTTCCCTAACTTGCTCAGGTCAGAAATTCTATGCCTTAAGGTAATTTTTGGTCAGGTAGAAGGGGGAGCAAGGGTCCTTTCGACCAAGAAGAGAAAGCACTTCACTGTTCCCAAGCTTTTGTGTGGGATCCTACTCCATGGATTATCTGTTAGGTAAACATTTTGACTTTCAGTCAAAATGGCAGAGAAAAATATACTGGCAACTTTTCTTTCATTCATTCAAAGACTAGTTTCAGAACACATATGGACTATTTCACAACATTGTACTCAACTTTCTTAATTTTAGTGTTCAGGCTGGAAAATTGACACGGAGAATTCTTTAAGAAGGTTTCCAGTAATTCCATTGATTGATCAGTTAAGGCTGTTAACCTGGATACAAGTAACAGCTGGAATGGCTAAGCAAGCTTGTGAAGATGTAGTGGGAATCGCTGGGGACAGTAGGTCCAGGACAACCAAAATGAGGCAGCACAATAACGTCCGGGACTAGTACCACCTCTTCTCCCCTTCTCCGTCTTCCCGTCCCCTTATCTCCTGCCACGTGGCGCCCCATGCCTGTCAGTGAGGGGCAGACGTGGCTGGTGCCCCTCTGACAGCCTGCCAGAGAAGATCTGTTGCCTTTGCTGCCTGTCAGTGACATCCCCCTCCATGCCTCAGCTTTCCCGTATGGCTTCCTCAGCATTCGGAGTCCAAGGCCAGAGGTGAGGTGCCTTGGACTCGCTGGGCTGAGTTCTTCCCGCTCGAAGATCACCTCTTCGATGGCCCTGCCTCTCAGTTGAAGTGTCCACGTGCACAGCGACTAGTACCAGTTGAAGCAGAGAGCATAACGGACTGATCACCAGGCCCCCACCTTATTTTAGGTTGCCCCCCATCACTGACTGGGGAAGTGAGGACATTGTTTGCCTTTCTCGGTTTCCCTGAAAGTCCATTTCTCAAATACTGAGTACTGCTGAATAAGTAAATTAATGTTAATTATGCACAAACTTCAGGAACAGAGAAGAAAATTTAGATACTTTTCTGAAGGAGACTACTATAATCTTCTCGGGCAGACAATAAGTAAATGTGTGAAACTTCTGTTTCTATAAAAGATAAAAATGAGAGAGAGAAAAAACACCTACTAAACATTATGGACTAAATTGTGTTCCCCCAAGTTCATACATTGCAGCCCTAATACCCAATGTCATAGTATTGGGAGATAGGGTCTTTGAAGTGGTCATTAATGTAAATGAAGTCATAGGGTTGGGCTCTAATTCTATAAGAATGATGTCCCTATTACAAGAGTAGGCGACACCAGGGGTATGTGCGCGTGCACACACACACACACACACCAATAGACCATGTGAGGACGTAGAGAGAAAGCAGCCATCTGAAAGCCTGGGAGAGAGGCCTCAAGAGAAACCATACCTACTGACATCCTGATCTTGGACTTCCAGCCTCCAGAGCTGTGTTCTCTTTTTTAAACCACTCAGTTGTATCTCCCTATGGAAGCCCTAGCAGATGAATACACTGAAAGTTAAGTGGAGTCAGTAGAACTTGCGATTTTCAAGTTATGAGCAGAAGTTGGGCTGACAGTATCGAAGAAGGTCAGTGTGACTGGAGGGGCTCATGAGCAAAGGAGAGACAGGAATTGGAGTGACTTGGATGTAGGGGTTTGCTAAGGCAGATGGAAGGCATTAGGGAGACCCTCACTCCCAAGATGCATTTGAATTTGATCTGGTGGGAACTGGAAAGCCATTATGGATTGTTGAGCAGGGACCACCACCTTCAAATTCAGGGTGTTAAGAAAATTAACTTCACTGCAGTACACTAGCTCAGTTGTAAAAGGTTAAGACCAAATGTGGAAGGCCGGTCCGAAAAATATCAGTAATCTAAGCAAGTAAGGGCCCAGACAGTGGTAGAAAAAGAAGGTATCCGATGAATTTGAAAGTTATTACAAAGTAGGAATTGATAGGACTTGCTGACAAAATTGAATTAAATTGACTAATAAATCATTTATCTTTTGTGCATTTCAGCATTGTATGTCTCTACCAGTGAACTCATTAAAGAGATTTTTATGTTAATAGCAAAGTTCTTGCTATAAGTAGATTTGA
This sequence comes from Mormoops blainvillei, assembly GCA_004026545.1. NCBI lineage: Eukaryota > Metazoa > Chordata > Mammalia > Chiroptera > Mormoopidae > Mormoops > Mormoops blainvillei. The sequence continues at coordinate 73,644 of PVJD01000245.1, forward strand.
GAGCTCTTTTCCAGTTGAATAAAGTTACCAAGCTGTTGGAATTATCCTAAAGATCTTAGTAAGCAAGGCATCATTAAAAACTAGGTAATCCACATAAATAAAACATTCATACAATTGAAATTTACTGTCACTACCCAGCGTAGGGAGGGAGGCGGTCTAGCCAGTCAGATAGCCCTCTGGGGTTAGATTAGCCTAAGGAACAAATGGAGGAATAAGGTTAGGGCAAATTTTTTCTAAGAACAGTTTGGAAAGCAGACTCAAAAAAGAAATCCTTCTAAACCAAGATATCAGTCCTTGACATGGAGTGAATGTAAAGATCTAAGGAGAGTTACTTTGTTTATGAAATAACATTACTAATGTGTCCTGAGCACCTATTATATTCTGGCTTTGCATAGATTGTTTCATTGGTGTGCTTTGAGCACTTGCTAGGGGTTAGCCCAGGGCGAGCAGAACAGCCATGGCCCTGCCCTTATGAAGCTTACTGTCCCCTAAGCGTGGCAGACAGGTGTCAAGCAGATAATCACACCCATGTGGGCCTAATTACACATTGTGATAATTGCAGCAAAGGAAAATCCATAAAGGCCTGAGAAAGAATTCCTCATTTAGATTTGACCGTCAGACATTACGGTGGAAATTTTGAAGAATGACCAAGATAAGCCAAAGAGTGGAGATAAGAGAGGTCAGGACAGAGGTGAGGCCAGTGGTCTGCAGGGCAGGGCTGGGGGCTGGCTGTTGGCATTGCGCTGCTCCAGCGGCGTGGGCTGCGGTCTGAGTCCTCAAGAGACCTGAGTTCGCCTGCAGAGAGCTAGTTCCCTGAGTCCCGGCCTTCATAAAACCAACCGCTAAAGACTGGGGCCTTGGCTTAAGGCAACATTCAGTCATAGGGACACTGAAAGACAAAGCAGGAAACCAACGACTAAGAATCTTGGAACCGAAGTGAAAATGAGGCAAGTGTAAGTATAAGTTGATAATCCACTACCTGTGAGGTCCTCAGATGACCCAGCCCAGGAGCTACAGGCACAAGCCGAGTGGAGAAAGCAGTGTGTCAGATCTGAAGCCACTCCCTTGGAGTTTTGTCCTGGGAAGACACTTAACCGTCCTCAGCTTCAGTTCTTCATTTATTTAGTAAAATAGGGTTAGCACGCCCATCTCTCAGGAACAGCGAGAGGCTCAAATGAGGTCCTGTCCGTGCCATGCTTAGTTCAGTACTCGACAGACAGTATGTACTCTCTCTTCACATGTCACCAGTTCTTTGGCCATTCCATTTGGTTCATATTTATTTGAGTAACAACATGAAAATATCGGTATGCCTAGCAACATGCATGAACTTTTCACCAGCACGTCCTTTGCCTCTCGGAAGTTGGTCTGAGCCTATCCTGCCTTTTTATCCATTTGTAATTGTTTCATACTTCTGAGGCTCTTTGAAGTGAAACCCCCAAATTGGGGGAGGCTGAAGGAATTCGTATATAAATTTACTCAGAGGTAGAATTTAGGGCGTGCTCAATTAAGGTACGATGAATGAATGATTGCTGTGTAATTACAGAGATTTGACAGTGATAAGCACAATTAATTAATTGCCAAGACAGTATATAATAAATAATAATTTTAAAGTACTTTTTGGTAATTTGTGTTTTTCTGTGGCTGGTAAACTGAATTCTAACCTCTTGCACTCCAATATTCCCTTAGCTATAAGCCTACTATGTTTTAATTAAAGAACTGTTCTGACAGTTTGGGAAAGGAAACTCTTTTCTCTGTTTAAAACATTTCTAGCATTTCAGCTAAACAATTTATCTAGAATGATTTTCCCTTTAAAAAGCGTAGTAGACAATTAGAAGCATAATACAGTACATTTTCTGCCTTAGGGACTCAAGCCAAAAGCATACAACTTTAGTGTTTTATAAGCAATTACAAACTAAAACGAGTAACTCGCACATTATAATAGAGCTGCTTTGAGCTGCCGTTACCGTAGAATGCTCTCCTGGCCTTCGTAGAAGCATGAGAACAGCACCGAGAAGAAAGCATCTATTTGATTGAAGCCATAATGCCGCTTGCGTTGCTCTTCATTCCAGACAGAACGGTAGTCATTTTATTTGCTATTAATGTGAATGGAGAGATTGCTGCTTGGCAGAATGTGGCCTGCAGACAGGCTCTGTAGCCAGTACACCTCTAGATATCCAACTGCCTGGGCAGACTTAGATATCGCTGCCTTTGGTCAGACCCTAGGAGACCATTCGGGAAACCATGGTGGGAAGGCTATAGATCTGCTTAAACCAGTAACATCTGTCAGGAATTACTGAAACCTTCCTTTAGCGCTTTCTCCAGAATATGGGAGTACAGGTAGGTCCAATCCAGATAGTCCTGATCTGTACACACAGTTGGGTCAGAAATAGGTTAGTAAGAGCAGGTCAGTAATGTGCACTGGTATGCAAATGTTTCCCCTATGATTGGTTTTATTTTGGACTTTGAAAACAAAAGCACTGCTGGAGAATATTTAAATCCTAGTAAATAGAAACAGTAAACAAAGTCAATACAATTAACTTGAAGTATTTCAGCCAACTGCACAGCTGTAGAAATGTTATGTTGGTTTAATCCCTCTAAGGACTTGGCAATATTTTTCCCGTAACAACCGATTTCACTGTTTTATACACTTATTCAAAAATATTTACGGAGTAGGAGCAAAATCCTAAGCACTGTGCTAGGCACTGGGTAAAAAGCACTAACTAAAATAAACACATACGCCGCCCTTTTGGACACTGACAGTCTGGTCCCCGGGGGCAGCGAGAAATCAAGTGGTGCCACAGTACCCCTTCTGCAAGTGAAAGCTTCGGAGGAATCCCAACAGAGTGGAGCAGCTCTGCTAGAAACAGAACAGGGCAAGAAACCTGCCATCCCCCTTCTCGCTGCCCTCTCGGCAAATGTCCGTAGGGCCCCATGGACCTGGTCTGACAACCACCTTGCATGCGCAGGGGTGGTACCTGCAGAGCGGACGGGTGGGGCGTCTGCCCCGTGGTCACCATCCTGGCTGAATCTATCTCAGATCTCGCTGGCCAGCCTCACCCCACGGACCGCACACCAAGAGCAAGGAACTTCATTCCACCCAAACCCCGTGCTCCACAATTGGCTCTCTGCAGTAAGAGACACAACTTATTTATCACCGTGGTTTGGGCAGGAGAGAATGCCACTAGGACAACGCATCTCCAGAAAAGTGATGACTGTGAGACACTATCATTGTAAGGACGAAATAGATACAGATAACTTACATGCCACCTCGGTATAACGACACGCGCATACACCTTAGCCGCACGCTCTGAGCCCGCCGAAGGTATCTAAGCTGCAGGTGTCAGACAATCAGATCAGTCAGTCGGGTAGGATAGTCGGAGTTGGGGGCCAATACCCTACAAGCAATTTTCTCTTGTTCCTTCTCTGTTCAAGAGGGGCCTGGAGACGTGCTTCATTTATACCGAGACTAAGGAGGTCCCACCTGACATTGTATTCGGGCCTTAAGTTTCACGCTGCGCTGCTCTCTGTTGCATAATGTACGCGTTTTGTTCATACGCACTCCATCCATACCCGTGCCCCTGACCTGCCGTAGACATCCACACTGCAAGTAGCTTCTCAGCTCAGCTGCACCACGACCTGTGCTTGTAGAAAAGCATACCTCCTAACTCCTCAAATACTAGTTTGGTTGAAGGATTGAAAGAGTCCAGTAGTGGGAATGAGAAAAGATAAAAATGTGGGGTTTTAGGCATTAAAATAGTATAAGGAAGAGAACAGTTATAATGTCTACCCCATGCATGTCGCGTATTCTGTGCCAGATGCTATTTAAGTACACGGGCATGCATTCACATACTCATGCAAACATTTCAGCAGACTTATCAGATCAACATACTTATTATTGAGTATCGTCCAGTAGGGGAGCCTTAACGCACCTTGTCCCAGATCACATGACTAATAAGTAGCAGAGTCAGGATTTGAACCTGAACATCCTGGCTGCCAGGTCAGCGCTTTTAGCGCACAGTTCTAGGGGAGCCCCCTGCAGGATGTGGAGGTAGAGGACAGATTTCTTTTTTCTTTTTCAATTGCAGCTTGGTTGAATATTATTCTGTGTTAGTTTCAGGTGTACAGCGAAGTGGTTAGACAATCGTGTAGTTTACAGAGCGGTCCCCCTGCTGCTTCAAGTTCCCACCTGGGCCCCGTACATAGTTATCACGATACAGGCCGGGGCGAAAGTAGGTTTACAGTCGTTCGTAGGGGAAATGGTACGGTAATGGACTCTGTGTTTCTCCTACTTGCAAATCACCTACTCTGCCCCACCCTGGACTGCGGTCTACACCTCTGGGGCTGCTCCTTTATCAGCAGATTCATGAGCAGAATGAGTGCGGATGTGTGCTCAGTGAGGCTGTATAATAGGTTCAAGGAAACTAGGGTCTTGGGATGGACTAGAGAACGGGGTTAACTGGGGAAGAAGGCCCCTGACTGTGAGGATTAAACCGGAAAATAAAAACCCTGGTCACTTAGCTGCTCCCAATCTTTTTAGAAGTAGAGACAGTAGAGAACTGATAAGTAAATAATAATCACCAGCAGTTTCTCTGAAAGGAACGCTAGAGATTCTGGCCAAGTCGTGGTTCAAGTGGCTGCAGGCAAAAAGCGCTTTCAACCCGAAACAGGTTGCGCTCACACATGGGCCCCAGAGAGTCGGGGCGCCGAGAAGGGGCCGTGGGGGATGGGCAGGAGCCGTTGGAAAGACCAGTGAGGAGCAGCCTGGGTTCACAACGCAGCAGCGAAAGCTGGGCTCGGGAGCCAGGGGAACTTTCAGAAACGAGAAATCAAAACTCACCAGATGGTAAAAGCTAACGCCGCAAAGATGACGCCAGAAAGCATTTGGCCATGAGGCAGAGCCTGTCTCAGACAGGAAGCACCTCATGCCGGACTAGCAACCAAAATTATTTCAGGATGAAGTCACCTTTCTCGGGCCTTCGGGTGGAGGGGTTCACCTGGAGAGGCAGGTGTTGTCAGCCCAAGAGGGAGATCTATAGCCCAGGCCGAAGAGACTGACTTTTCTGAAGGATCCAGGGACCAACCCTGGGTTCAGCCTGAGCCCGGCTCTGGGAAGGGCCGAACTCAGGAGAAAAGGGGGGAATCTCGGAACTGGGCGAGAGAAGACCTGTGATAATAGGGAATGGACTGGAAGGGCCCAGGAGAAAGCAGTGCTGTAAAACACCTGAGCCAACTGTGTCCTTGTCACTTGCCTAATCGGTATTGGATTTTTATCCTCCTCTCATTAAGCCCTTTTGTGCTCTTACAAATATACTATGTCCAGAAGTGAATGAGGGCAAAAGGACTCCTTAGTCCGTTAGAAAGACGGGAAGCAGCAGGTCGCAGATAGGGTTTTTTCCCGCTTGAGAAACGGAAAAGAACAAGTTTTGAACGGGTAATTGCCAGCCCCCTTCCCACTTTGATATCCTCTGAGTCTCACCTAATCCCCCTGGAGTGAACATTACTCAGAGATGGGGGCAGGGGCCCCCCTACCATGTGTACGTGTCCGTGGAGCTGCTCTGGGTCCCTGAGCCTGACTGGTCTTTGTGGCGGCAGTGGGCACCCGCTACCAGGGGTCTTCTCAGTTTTGTGCCTAGGGCGATGCTGGGCTGATGTGAGGCTGGGGCGCTCCGTCCTACCTGGCTCACCTCTTGGTTATAGATGGGAGCATTGTATTGCCAGGGCCACCACTAGCTCCTCCTTTGCCTTTGAGCAAGTGGAGAAATGGCGTCCCACCCCAGCGTTCGTGGACTTGCCCGAGAGTGAGCAGCACCTCGGCCCACACTCACCCTTTTCCAGGCGTTCTTGCTCTTGTACAGTCATGTGCTGGCCCCACCGTTTGCAGCCCCCCGAGGATTGCTTCCGCCTCTGCCTGGTCAGTAACATACGGGCCCTTAGGTGCACCGGCGCCATAACTTAACTCTAGCTTTCTCCCACAACTCTTTCTTGCCCTGGTTCTCTTGTTTGCCTGACCAAAATATTCAAATCATATTTGACTCCTCCATCAGCCGCTACATTTAGTTAACACCAGCCTTGATCCCATCTCTGACATCTCACAGACTATTTCTGTACCTAAAAACGCCAGGAACTTTGTATCTTATACTCATCATAGGTTACCTTTCTCATCAGTTATGTTCGTTCTGTAAACATGGACTCGGATGCTTAGACAGTGCAAGTATTTTGGCCCCAAGTGAGTGCTACCTCCGCGGGTCCGTCTGACCCCACGCCCCGTGTGCTTTTTCACCAGCGAGCTCACCAGGTGCTCCGGGGCCTCCCAGTTTCCCTGTCAGCCTCCCCTCCACCAGCCCATCTTCCGCACTGGGCTGCAGGCAGCTTCCTCAAACACACTCAGCCTGCCCTCTCACTCAAAGAGCTTTGAGGCTGAGGAGCTCTTTATATAAGAAATACTGCCATTGCAACAACATAGATAGACCTTGAGACTATCATGCTAAGTGAAATAAGTCAGATGAAAAAAGTCATGAGCCATATGATTTCACTCATGGGGGATGTAAAGCCAAAAGTAACAAATGAACAAGTAAGACAAACAAAAACTCACAGACACAGACAACAGAGGAAAGGGGGTGGAAAAGGGTAGGAGAGGGTCCTACCTGGAAAAATACTGTTATTCTTCAGGGTCAGTATCATTGTCAACCCCTCTGTGAAGCCTTCCAGACTCGTCCTTGGCAGTGTTGAAACTGTTTTTTGTGGCTTTGTAGCACAGGGGTAGAGCGAAAGTTTGGTGGCGGAAGAGGTCTGGGTTGAAGCATGAGAGGCGGAGTGGGGAACGGAATGGCCCGTTTTCTCCTGGCCCTCGGGTGTTTACTCATCACACTGCTGTAGCATTAACTGCTTTGTGCGCTGGCTGCTTTTATAATTAGCCAGATGTCTAAAAATACCTCGGCCTTTGCCAGCTCGTGAGTCTTTAGTGCTCCCTGGTTCCCCACGGGCTAGTTATTTCTGGAAACCGCCTCCCCCCCACCCCGAGGAATGAACACAATTACCACATGGCTTTGGCTCTTTTTAAAATTTTTTAAAATTGTTATTGATTGATTTTAGAGAGAGAGAGAGAGAGAAAAGGGAGGGAGAAGGGGAGAAAGAAACATTGATTTGTCGTTCTCCTTATTTATGCATTCGTTCGTTGATTCTTGTATGTTCCCTGACCGGGGATTGACCCCATAACCTTTGCGTATCTGGATGACGCTATAACCAACTGAGCTACGTAGCCAGGGCTGACTTGGACTTCTTTTGAATGCTCTATCCCCAGCTGTTCCTTGTCCATGTCCTCTGTAGATGCCTCCCGATGGCATGGCCTGTTAGGGGAACAGGTGCTAGTAGCTATCCAAGTCTGCAGCCTCTTGATAATCCCAAATTCTCATTCTGGAAGGTACCAAATCTGGGCTTGGCTTTGCATGAGGATGGTGGGAGTGCACTCTCCGCTCCTGGACACCTCTGTTCATAGCCACCTGCACACGCAAGGACCTCTTTACCCCTTTACACAGGGGACACACCCAGCCCACCAGCCCCGGTGGGAGAATAGATGCCATTTCTTTCCCCACCATGTTTCTCGTTCCATCGCAGACCCCTTCCCTAGCGAAACTTTCTTCTCTTCTGTTAGCAAAACAAAACCCTCCTACCAATGAGTGAGTGCGTTTCAGCTGTTAGGTGTCAGCAGGCAATTATATCTTTAAGTATAAACCCAATAGAAATGGACATACACCGAAGAACTTGAACAGCAGTGTTCATTACAGCGTGATTGTAATAGCTGAAAGCTGGAAACAAGCCAAACAGCCATCAACAGCAGAATGGATAAATAAAGTATAGTGTATTCATACGCAGGGATAGAATATAGCAAGGGAGTAACAAACTATTGCTACGTGCAGCAGTGCGGATGAATACCACGTAAAGCTGCAAAAAGAAGCCAGCTTCAAGAGTATGGACGGTGTGATTCCATTTATATAAAGTGTCCTTTAATGACAATGAATCAGCGGTGATAGGTGTCAGTTAGTAGTTGCCTTTGGAGAGGAGGGAGCAGGGCAGCCTTCTAGGGTTTTGGAAAGGAGAAAACTGTGACTTTGGGGGTCGAATGCGCAGACCTACTTTGGGCCTTCTGCTGGGGTAAGGCTCTCTGACTTGTTCGAAAGTGTCCCACGTCCCTCAGATGCACGGACAGGCTTTTTGTGTTCTCCACTCTCCGCCCACGGTAGGGCATTCAGGTGGACGCGGAGGATTACATTTTTCAATAGTGTGCTCATGTTTTTCAACACTCTGCTCATGTGCGTGGACCTGGTGGTTGATTGTCAGTGAAATTCCAGGAAAACAGTGCATGCAGATATGAGCTGAGGGGAAAGGGAAGCGGCCGTCACAAACAGGCAAAAGACAATAGCAATCTCCGACCGGATCTTACCTTCACGTGGCCGTTTTAGCCGTCACCAACCAAAAAAGGGTTTGAAATTGTATTTTACCTCATTTCCTTATACCTGGCCCAATATTTCTTTTGGTACTCCATACGCCTGAGGCCTGTATAAACAGAATCCTGGACTGTTTTTAAGGGTGGGAGATGGAGCACACCAAATAGCTACAGAAAGGTTTGAGTTTGAGATGGTTTCATTTCGCCACGCGGAGTGTCGCAGCCGCGTCGCCGCAGAGCTGGCTGGCTCCTGCAGATCCCCGCACCAGAATGCCCTCGCTCCCAGAGTGAGCCCGGCTGTCAGGAGATTCTCAGCGAACAACAACAGAAAGCATTAAGCCTCTTTTTCCTAATTATGTCGCTCTCTAAATATCTAATTATCATTGAGAACAAATTGCATGTTACAGAGATAATATTATGGGGAACCATTAATCTGTTGGGCTTCTGCCTTTGAATTCCTGAGTCGGTACTGCAGCTTCTGGACCAAAAAAATTTACCACCTGGACACTTCATTATGATTTCATATTTAAATGTAAAAACTACCAGAGAGAGGTTCTGTTTGATGGACTGAGCTTCTTCAGGCATTTGTGCTTAGGTATGCACTCCATGTATAGCTTTTCCAGATTTCCCAGGTAGCTGGGAATATTGAATAATTGAGCACTGACAGGGACAGAATTATAAGGGAGCAATGGAAATACCGTAACGCCAATAAGGTGACAGTGGAATTAACTTCTCTAATTGTTTCTTTTATCAGTGCACAAAGGTCTGCAGCTTTTTATGACATTCCTCAGGAACTACATGGGATTTCCTTAATAAATGCTGATCCAAAAAGCACACATTCCCAAGGATTACCTGATAATTGCACCTACTATGATATGCTTAAAGCTAATTAGCATTCAATCTTCACGTTAGAGAATAGAAATTACCAGGTACTTATCCTATAATTACATCTTTGTGTATTTGCTATTGTAATCCATGGTATTAACTGTATAATTAAACGATGAACAGTGTCTGTATAAGTAGAGAGTATTTATGTAAAAATTGTGTCTTCTCCAAAAATAAAATAAAATAAACAGATTCAAAGAGTCATGTCTCATTGTAAATTCCATTGTTCCAAGGGAGATTGTATACCATGTCAAGAATTAACAATAACATTCTTAGCTCCTTGGAGGTGGAAAGAGATAATGCTGCCAGAAAGACTCCATTGGGCTCATCTCACTAAGGATGAGCTGCACTGAGCAATCCTCACTGTTTTTTTCCTGGGTCTTTATCAAATAACAGCTACTTAGAAGTTGTCTTACTAAATATGACCTGTCTCTAAGCTATTAAGCCTAGTAGTTTTGTGTCAGATGCTTTGTGTAATAATTCTTTCAAAAAATAATGTTTTCATTTTATTATAATGCAAATATATTCATTGTAAAATGTTTGTAAAATATTGAAAAACACACAGAAGAAAATAGAAATCACTTATAATATCATCTCAATGTTAACTTTTTGTTGTCTGTGCTTCCAGTCTCTTCTGGATGAATCTCTCAGTAGATAAATAGAACATTGCAACCTACTTTTTAAGCAATGTATTATGAACATTCTAATGAAGTATTATTTTTCATATTTCCCATGATCCCATAATACCCTGAAACATTGATAGTTTCTTATTTAACCATTTTTATGGACATTTAGGTTACTTCCAGTTTTTTACCATTCATTATTATTATTTTATTCTTCACTGTGCGTGGTCCCTCTAAGAGAACTTTTCAGTGTTGTGTCTTCATGAAAGCATACTCTGCATCATCCGTCCTAAATAATTACCTGGTGGCTATTTCAGTGTCTGAGTTCTCATCTGTGTTCATGGTGTACTGGAGCCATTGTGTGTCATTTTTACTGTTGTGGATGGTGAGAAAGGGCAGAAGCAGACTTATTGAGAAAATGATAGTATACTCAGTTCTACCAAGCGAAACCAAAAGACTTCATAGTATACAAGACAAATGGAAGTTCAAATAGAGCAAGTGGTGGCAGAATGGTGGTAGCATAGATATGTCAAATGCAAAAACAAGAAACAAAAATTCTAAAGGCCTGGCCAGTGTAGCTCAGTTGGTTGGAGCGTCGTCCTATAAACCAAAGGTTCACGGGTTCAATACCCAGTCAGGGCACATGCCTAGGTTACAGGTTCAGTCCTCAGTAGGGGTGTGTATGAGACCACTGATTGATGTTTCTTTCTCACATCGATGTTTCTCTCCCTCTCTCTCTCCCTCCCTCTTTCCCGGTCTCTCTAAAATCAATAATCCTGTCCTCAGGCGAGGACTAAAAAAACAAAAACCTCAAGAAGTTCATACTATGGTCATATAGCAAGCAGTAATCAAGGTTCAAGTGAATATCATGTCACCCTAAATCGATGCTGCTGATTTGAATTTTATTTGAAATTTATTTATTTGTTTGTAAATATTGCATTCAATTTATAGATTTGTTTCAAATTTGCTTGGGTTGTACAGTTGTATAAGAACTGTAATCATAAAGAGTTACTATGTAATTTCATATTTTCACACATTTAAGTAACCTAGTAAAAATAATTTAAGTTAGCATTGCGGGGGTGGTCTGTAAGAAGTTTTCTCTTAAAGTGGATCCATATATTTCCTCAATTTGGGTTGCACTGTTCTCATAACTACATCTTTATGCATATGCTTAGAATAAATTATTTCCTTAGGGAAACTTCCTAGACATAAAATTACTGATAAAGTGTTGAAAACATTCTAAGGCTTTTGATGTTCACTGTCAAATTTGAATACAGATTCTCTCAGTTACTTTTCCTCCCTTCAGTTTCACCTTCATTTGTAACATTTTCTGCAGTGGCCCACTCATTTTAAAGTTGGCCGACTATTTCCTGAGTGTTTACCACACAGAGACGTCATGCTTGCCAGGGGGCTTCAAAGGTGGAAGGACTCAGTCTCTGTCCCAAAGGAGCCCACCCACTCTGAGGAAGACAGAGGTTCTCAAATGTTTGTTTTTACTTGTGAAACTGATGGAGGATCCCAACGAGCGTCTGTGTTGTGGATTATTTCTGTAGATATTTACTATATTAGAAAAGGGATAAGTTCTTTAAATGCCATAATTCTTGTTTTTCACTTTAAATCTTCTGTTTTATCATTGGCCACACACAGGGTCAGCTGTTTTCCTTGAAGTGACAGACGTTTATTCATTTTCGAGCAAATGTCTGCCATATATCCATGTCTGAATAACCACCATTTGTCAGTCATTCAAGATAAAAATGATGTTGCATTTTTTTAAAAAGCCCAGCTAGTTGAGCTGGCCATTCGGACAGTCCCGGGAGCGCCTGCCTTGGCACCGTCACCATCGTCCAGCCCACAACACAGGAGCTGCACGCGTGCTTCCCGTTTCATTGCACAGAATAGTAAAAACACGGTGCACCGCAGTCAAGATTTAATGGAGTAAAACATCTTTATGTGAAATTGGCTTTTTAAAAAGATTTTTATCCTCACCCGAGAGTAGGTTTATTGATTTTTAGAGAGAGGGGGAGGGAGGGAGGAAGAGAGAGAAACATCAGCTAGTTGCCACCTGTACGCACACTGACTAGAGATTGAATGCCAACCTAGGCATGTACCCGGACTGGGAATCGAACCAGTGACTTTTTGGTGCACAGGACAACACTCCAAGCAAATGAGCCATCCGGCCAGGGCTGAAATTGGTCTTTTTTACCAGGAGTACATACCGGATGAGGAATATCGCTGCCTTGATTTGTGCTTAAACTCCAGCAGTTTTACCCAGCAGATCATTTGCACCATCGGTACAAATAGCTACATGATGAAAAATGCAAATAACGCCTTCGTATAATTTTGGTAAATAATGTCGTAGCATTATGAAAGTGGTTTTGACCTCATGACCCTCTTAAAAAGGCCTCAAAGACTCATAGGGTTCCTCGGACCATACTTTGAGAACCACTTTATAGAATAAGATTATTGAGTGACAGATGGGTGCACAGTATGCTTTGGCAGCAAAAGAAAGGGAAGTGCCTCTGTCTTCTTGGAAGTCAGGGAAGGATCCAGAGCAAGTAATGAGTAAACTGAAACTCAAAGAATAGGGTATTTGCTTAAGGATCTACCTTAAAAACAAGAAGTCTGGAACCCCACGGGTGCATCCCAGCACTGCTGCATCTCTCTTATCCTCTGCACCTCAAGCTTCTTGGAAGAACGTTCTCGGTGTGCTGACTTCATCTCCTCACCATCTACCCATTGGTCAGTCCACCCCATCCTACTTTCTGGCTCCGTCATACACCAAAATGATCTTTCCTCCCATTTCTTAAAATACCCTCCCACCTTGACTTCACTTGTATAATATTCTGCTGGCTTTCCTCCTTTCTCTCCATCGCTTTTCCACTTCTTTTGCAGGCTTATAGGCCTCTATCCAGCCATTAAAAGTTGGTGTTCCTTAAAGCTCACTTCCAGACCTTCGTTCCTTTCCATTCTGCCCTCTGTCTAAACACGCCCTTCAAAACGCAAGGCTTTAATTAGTTTCTCATAGATCTGAGCTCCAGCCAGACATGCTCTCTAAACCTTTGCCACTTAAAATATGGTCTGTAGGTCAGCAGTGTTGACATTGCCTGAGAACTTGTTAAAAACACGGAACCATGGACCCCACCCTTGATCTACTGACTCAGAACCTGCACTTTAACATGATGTCCAGATGATTTGTGGGCATATCCAGTTGGAGATGTGCTGGTCCAAGAACCAGAACCCAGAGGTAGAACTGCTTCCTGGCTATTTCCCATTGGCCGTAACACTATAATGTGGCCGTGCGAGGTCTGTCCCCTCCTGCCCCTCTAGGCTTGTCCTGTGCCATGGTTTCTAAGGTGCCAGTCCTCTCTCACCTGGTTCTCCTACCACCACTGAGATCTATCTAGTTCACTCCTGTTCTCAGATCTTAGGTCAATCATTTCTTCCTCAGAGAACCTTCTTAAGCCTTTCTAATTAAGATTAATTTCTCTTATTCTGTGATCTCATATGATACCACTCAATTCCCCTACCTGTTTGTCACAGCCGTAACTCAACATTTATTTTTTTCAAGTATGTGATTCTTTGGTACCTGACTTCGCCACAAGACTGAAAGCTCCATTAAGACAGAGACCGCATGTTCCTTCCTTCCACTGCAGCCTAGCTCAGGGCCTGGGAGATACTAGGCACCATCCTGTAGGTGCTTGCCTCACTCTCTGTCTCTGTTTATGAGTAGTTCAGCCACATGGAATCTCTCCCTCCCCCATCGTCTCTTAGCTAAATAATAACTGTGTTTCAAGACTGAGCTGAAATGACATGTCCGACAAGTGGTCTTCACAGCTAAAATTCTCATATATGCTAATTATCTTCCGTAATAATAACTATGGTTTCTTTTTTTCCTCTCTGTGTAGTAATTGGTGTAAATAACAACCAGTTGTTGAAAAGGCAAACAAAAGTTGGATTTTTCTCACACCCCGTCTGGTGGGCTGACTAGAGGACAGACTTCATCCTCCCTCCGTCCTTCAGTGACTCAGGATTTAGGCTGCCTTCTCTGACCATGCATGAGGCTTATAAGGGCACCACAGGGCATGGAGATACCTCACAGTCTTATAAGTGCCCTAGCCCAGGAATGTCATGTCATGTGTACCGAAACTAGTCATCTGTCCCCTCCTAAATGGATGGGACAGTGGCGTATAGTCTTCCCACATGCCCAGGAAGGGGCACAGAACCAGATATGAGTGAAAACAAGTGATCTTTACCAGGCCACGAACTCCTGGAAGAGGACAAGATAAGGGTCAGCTTCACGGGATACCGAAGTATTTGACCTTTCACATGTTTGCTAATTAATACACATTGCTGGTTCAGTGACTCATTGAAGGCTTAGAAGATGAAAACGGGGAAACAAAACCACGAACAGAAACGTAGGCACAGGTCAGAGCCAGCAGACAGCATTTCTTTCGTAACGCATTCCTATTTGCTCCCAGTACTGACACACACCTAGGCAGTGCTAACTCACCTGGTCGACATCCCAGGCCCCCCACCCCCAAAATAAGCCATTCTCTTGTTGTAACACCATGGCTTCCTGTGCTGTGATAGTAATGAAAATTTTCTGAATAATGCTTAAGTGCTGAATGGTGTGCAAACATGTTTTAAGCATACTGCCACCCAGTCATTCTGTCATCACCTCCGTGATCGTCATTCTCGTCTCAGAGATGATATGCCTTGTTCTGGGTCACACAGCGCACACCGCCTCAGGACGTGTGCTCAGATCTGTCTGACTTTAAAACCTATGTGCTTAACTATGATGTCACACTTCAGAGTTTATGAAACATCGGAATACGTATCAGCTCTGAGAATGAGCCCAATTAAGCGGTATAATTAATCTACCCATTCTGATCCCTATGACCTAACTTGGGTAATAGACTCTGAGGGATCACTCATAGAATTTTGCCAAGACTGTAGGCAAAGGCCAAAGGATCCAAGTATCCGTCTTTAATTAAAGGTACGCATTCTAAAGCCAAGGCGATACTCTCACAGTCAGTTAATGTCATTTTGGGAAACATGTTTCTGGTGTGTGTGTGCGTGCGTGCGCGCGCGTGCAGGGTGGGTATTCCAGCTTACACACTGGCCACAAAACTCCTTGTCCTTTTTTCTCTTTGATATGTATTCATTCATCTATGTTTGCATAAGTAAGACTAGCCTTTGGTTTTATACTTAGCTTTTTGTACAGTCAAAACACTGAATCCTGAGGGCGTTCATCGCAGGAAAGCCAGGGAAGCCCCACAAGCCCTTTGACGGTCTTCTCGGCACCCACGTCGCTATGGGCGGTGGCTGCGGAGGAACGCAGGAGGCCTGTGCGGTGTTCGAATGTGGAAACCGATACGCACAGACTGAGAAGCTGAAGGATTCCATTTTTCACCACTCTAATACGGTTAATTTTTCAAGTTATGCATAGAACACAAAAACATTTGATTGAGCACTTGGTGGAATGAATCTTTCCCTACCGCTCTCATTCATCACCTATTTTCATCATATCTCTGTTAAAAACTTGCAGTAATGGTGCTGTATAAAAAGGCTTTATGTGGCTCAGAGCGCCTATAAAATAAGATTTTTGTCCCTCAGATCAGCTTTTCAGAATTGCTCTTGTTATTTCACATTTTTTCCAGGTGCTTACAGGAAAAGATTATTTAGAGAAACGTATATTTTCTATATCCTTTAATAGCTTGTGTTACGATATGTTTGATAGCTCCTGAAGGACACTGCCAGGTTTGGAGAAGAAGCCAATAAAGTTTAGGTACTAAGGAATATAGCCCCATAATGATACCCACTCATATGCAGAGATATTTTATCTGCTTAATGGTACCTTTCAGTATCCGACACCTTTGCTTTACAGGTGTGCTCAGCGTCCTGTTTGCCTCTTTGCCAAATCAGTGTTGAGGGAGCTTTCTGATGAGAAGAATATTCAGTTTGGATATTAGAGTTATGGGCATCAAGTTGGAGGTGGTCAGCCCAGTTTCTCTCAAATGGTACCTTTTACTGCGGTTGCGGACCAGGGACTCACAAGATGCCAAAGGAACTCCTATTTGTCTTTAAGGTACACCAAAATCAAGGTGTGTGGGCACACAATGGCACCTCCAGCCCACAACGTTCATGGGAAATTTTTTCTTACATATTTTCTATCTTCCCTAAGTAAAAATAAAAAATAAAAAACAAATTATATGTTTTTTTTAAGCTTATGTTTAAGCTTTTAATGGCAAATGAAAGCTTTCGGTATCCCACTTTTCTTTTGGGGCCCCCCGTGTGTTTAATATGGTCACGTTTATGGAAGGAGAAATCAGGGTCAGCATGCAGAGACGGAAGACACGGTGCTCTGGGGGCCGGGGGGGCGGGGAGGCCGCCTGTTGCCTGTAAACCGCCCAAGCCTGCGGGCTTCATCCAAGGACGGACTTGGGGCGGGCCTGTTAGCCGTGTCCTTCTGTTTTGAAATGGAGAGTTTGAAAGTAAATGAGTGCTTTTCATGAAAAAACTTCACGTGAACAGTATATCCGATGAAGTCGTACATAGAATTATGCCATGTTTGGAGCAAATGACTGAGCATCAGGATAAATTACACTATCATGGACCTCCTCTATCTTTGTATCCATTCATTAGGTTTTTATTCTCCTGTTTCTAAATGTATCTTCTCCAAACACTGGAAGATCATTTAGTTGTGAAATTTTCCCCTCAAACTGGACAGGAACTCCCAGACATCACATGCACACGCACACACGCACACACACACACACAAGTGATCGCTTTAGTTTTCTTTCATTTTGACAGTTAGGTTATCTGGCCGAGATTTATTTAACTCGGTCAAGTAAGCTAATAAAAGTTTCTTTTACCTTAATAAAACTTACAACGTTTTATTGCATTGATCAGATCATTTTATGTATTGTGAATATTCTACAGTTAAAAATAGGGCATTATGAATTCAGCTCATTAGTTCGTTACAGATGTGTGAGGCATTATTGAATGACAGATTCAGAGTTAAAAAACAAAACAAAACTGAAAAAACACTCCATCCTGACATGGATAGCAGTAAAATCTTATGAAGTAAGCCATGAATGCGAATAGGAAAACGTCTACTAGGTCTACCCCCTAACAAATAGTTTTTGTCTTTATTTTTTTCCTTTTGCTATATTTACTCAGTTTATTACACAATCAGGGTACATGAGGCTTATTTTTTTTTCTCTCAGAAGGATGTTTCTGAATTTCCAAGGCATTGCAAAGGTGTTTTTTAAAAAGCAAAAATTGATGGTTGTTGTTTAAGAAACCTGCTAGACACTGTAAATACAGCCAGTCATTACTCCGCGTTGAACGAGTGTGGTCGAGTTTTGTGCAAGACACCCCTTACCCAGTAAAGAGTGGGGAGGGGAGTCACCATTTACAAAAGGATAATCTGAAAATTATTTAATTTCTCCTTGTAATTTAATTTGTATGTCTGATAAAACATTTTTTTGCCCTGTTTAGCCACAGGTACTTTCAACATGTACAGTAAACCTTAAAAACTTCTGTGTGGCAGAGTCTCTCAAAGCAGTACTCCTTTTCTTGCTGCCTCATAAGAAGAGTGGGTTCCAGCTTAGCAATGTTTCATGCCGAGTATATCTACCTTGTCGGACTATGAATTCTTTGAAAGTAGGGATAACGAGTATACCATTTAAACTATACTGACTGTATATTTGGGGAGGAAGCAGATGGAGATTATGGAGGACCCAACGCCCCTCAAGCCACCCATATTAATAAGTCATAGCACTAAAGATGACACAAGGGGACCTGGCTTGTGTGGCTCAGCGGATTGAGTGCTGGCCTGCAAACCAAAGCATTGCTGGTTCAATTCCGAGTCGGGGCACATACCTGGGTTGCAGGCCAGGTCCCCAGTAGGGGGCGTGCAAGAGGCAACCACACATTGATGTTTCTCTCCCTCTCTTTCTCCCTCCTTTCCCCTCTCTCTAAAAATAAATAAATAAAATCTTTTTTTTTTAAAGATTACACAAGGGGTTTGAATTCTGATAGAATCCATTCGTGGTCACAAAGAATTTAGATAGAGGAAATTCAGACAACTGGTGAAAAAGGGGGATTGGGTTGTTTCACAAGCCTGTTTATGCCCCCGTGTTTGTAATGGCAACTCTAATTATATTTGTACTGCATTTAAGTAAGTGATCTAATTAAATATCTCATAAACTGATAAAATGTTAGCTCGAAAATGGTTTCTGTTAAACTTAATGCTTTAGAAACTGCCAAGACAAGTTACTTTTTAAAAACACGGTTGAATTATATGTGGATGTGGATGTCATGAAAACCTAGGGAGGAAAGAGTTTCAAGGAGAATGTGCTCAACTGTGTTAAAGTCCTCAAGAACAGGAGGAGAATAAAGAACGTGGAAAGACCTCAGATTCACCCCCTCAGAAGCCACCGCTGACCGCACAGCTTCGAGTCTCATTGCGTGAGAGAGAACAAACACTGAGTAAGCGTGAGATGGAGGGAGATGGGCACGGGACTTGGAGACCACGGCTCCGTGGATCCTGCAGCAGCTGGGTGACGTGGTGAGAAAGGAAAAGGCGCACCGAAGATGGTCATTGAGAGCTGGGAAGGGCTTTATTGAAGAGCAGGGGGCAGAGCAAGACAAGGCTTTGGATTTTCCTGCGGTGTGACTTTTAACAATATATACCACTCTTTCCGTAAATTCAAAATAAGGATAGGTAATCCAAAGATCGTTGGGTTGATAAAGCTAAATGCAGCTTATATAGCAGAGTTATTTTTCTTTATATCCCAGATTTCTTCTAGGAAGGTTGAGCCCTGTCCAACTGGAAGACTCTGTGTTCTGCTGCGCACGTCAGCGCATTAGCATAAGCGCTTTGGGAGCAGGCTGGGGACTGACTGCTGAACTGCCCTTCGTTCAGAGTAGAGATCTGGCTGCTCCAAGAGGAGACTCGGATGGCAGGGCCTGGGCAGCAGGGATGGCAGGGGGCAATGGAAAGCCAGCAAATGGGGCAGACGGCTGGCATGTTAAAACAAATAAACAAAACAACAACAACAACAAAACACGACTCCTTCCCCAGGAACCTCCTCCAAAAATAACTTTTCTAATGTCTACTGAACTCACAAATGCTTAGTATGGATATATTTGTGGTAAGAATGGAACAAAGATGTGTGTTTTGGGCCCTAGTCAGCATGATAAAGGAAAGCTTCTCAAGGAAGCCAGAATTCAAGGAGAATCAGAAGACCCCTTATAACACCATCTTCAAGAATACACAAAAATCTCTGAAAGGACTTTATCCTTCCACGGGATGAGGAAAGAAGCAAGAGGAACATAGAAGTGTTTCAACAAGACTTCAGAGTCAAGAAAGCCCTACGCTAACTCCTGTGCTACTTATAGAGCCTAGCGCCTTGGGCATAACTGATATGGAATCACTGGTGCTAATTAGCATGACCTTTGATCGAAGATGCACCAAAGGGTAGTGTTGATAGCCCTGTCCACAAAGTGGTCGGAGGAACAGAACTGAGAACTGAGATGTCGGTTAGATTTCTCTGCTTTATAGGCCATGAAATTAATTTCTGGAACAGAATGTTGGCATCCTGTTGTTTTCCCTTAATTTTGCTGTTCTTTGGGAAGTCACATGGAGCCTTGTTCAGGAACTTGTGGGCCCTGTCACTGTTTATCCAGTCTCAGCTCACAAAAACCCAAGAGCCTTAAAACTGGCTACGGACAGGTGCAATGTATGTAAGACGGTAGCATGTGAGCAGATTTTGTTCCTTGTCTAAAATTATAGACATTCACCAGGCCTCTGAAAGGTGGAACGATGCTGGAGTTCTAACGTAAATGTTTTGGCAATCTCCAAAAAACCCCAAAGAAAATTGGTTTTTGAAGTAGCTAACCAGGTACTGACCATTGTTGTGTTATTATAATGGTCAAGAATATGTCGTTATAAAAGAAATCTTTATCCTCTTCACTCAAGGTAACAGCAAAGTCACGTAGTATCTGAGGCGCTACCACAGAGAAGTCATGGATGGAGAGAGTGGGAGTATCATTTCTTTCCCAGTCCGCCACAAATACCCACCTCCCTCTATTTAGGTAAAGGCAACCATGACTTTTGCTTCTGGCAGACTGAAGTAACGTGTGGGGCTTGTGTAGAAACACTTGGAGGCTACAAAATGAGCTTTTAGTTTATCCCCTGGTAGCTAATTATGATACATCTAGGTCAATTAGATGGCTCCTAATTGCTCAGTTGTAACTGCCAGTTTCACTCCCAAGCTGTGTGTGGCAACTGTAGTTCACTTGTCTTCGTAAGTGCAACTCAAATTGCAGGTGCGCTGTGATCCAGAGTCACGATCAAGACCGAAGCACGCCAAGGTGGGCTGTGTAATTAAAACAATGTCACCAAACACTGCCTCTTTTAAATTGCTGTGATACCCTCTGTGTTCTCTTGGTTCCTCCAAAGATCATTTCTAAAAATAAATAAATAAAATGAAAGGAGCATTTTTTAACCTTCATAACTTTAGCACAAATGATTGGAGACTTGCATGATCTGAAATTAAACAAGGGGTACAGAGTCTAAGGAGGTAGTGGATATTGAAGGAATGACTTTATACTGGTCCCCTGGGGATATAGCTGGGTCTGCTGGAGGGGTCTATTGTAAGTCAGCGTTCTCTAGTGCATTACATTCCCAGCTGACACGGGGCGGGGGGGCGGGGGGGATGCCCCCAGCAGCATGGTGCACGGGGTTTGGGCTCGCCCTGCTGTTCTACTGTGAACACATTATTTCCAGCTCTGGGAGCCTCCACCAGGAGCTTACGATCACTTCCTCCTCATGCTTGCCTATAATTCCTTCATCTGAGAAATGCCCAATGAAACATCTTCTGCCCTGCGTGCCTCTGCCACCCCACCCCCCACCCCTGCTTTGTGCATTCATCAAACACTTAGTGAACATTGACTATATACCAAATACTACAAAATACCAGACAAACCAGGTGACTAAGATCCAGACCTTGTTCTCAAAAGATATTAACGTCCTGTAAAGGAGGCAGCCATTTAGACAAGTAATTACAAGTGAGTATGGTAAGAACCCCTAACTGAGGTGCCATGGGCATAAGGGACAGGGAGCACCTCATCCTGTCCAAGGGTGATGTGTAGAAGAGAAATCATAGAGACCTTCATAGAGGAGTCGGTGCTTGAACTGGGTCTAGAAGGAGGCAAGGGATTTGCCAGGTGGGTCAGGTTGGGAGCAGAGATGTTACCAGACAGAGGAACGAACATGAGGGGAAGGCAGAAAGGATGGCTTTCTGATCAGCCAGGTGGAGGAGGACACCATAAACCTAGAGAGGGGGTGTGAAAGGAGAAACACGATGCCTGTAGCGTTCCGTGTAGTATTGTCGCTGTCACTGTCATCATCTTCATCATCAAACCATCGTTCCATAATCCATTCCACTAATACATTCAGCAGATTAATTTAAAAAGCCACATTGCCTGTTGTGTGTGGGTCCAGTGGTGTGTGGTCACAGCACATCAGGTACTTTCTGATTAGTGTTCCGACTGTGTCACTTTCTGAGATCATAATGTAACGCATGACCCCCCAAGGTGGGAAGCTTAAGTTAGCAAATAATCACAAAATAACTCTAGGAAGGCACTTTAAATGTGCCCCCTAAAAAGTGATAGGATCCACATGGTTTTTTCAGCACATTGTTTTAAACCTTCAAGAAATAAGTAATGCCAGTGCGAATTCAGCGATTTCAGAGCATCACAGAATAAGTCAGCTTTTCTGGAGCAGGCATAAGCATGGTGCAGAAGCTAGTGAACGGAGCACAGTAAAAAGATGCCTTGACAAAATGGCTGTACAGTTTATTTAAAATAATAAAGGTATGGAAATGCCTCGTAAAGTGTGAAAAATAATAATGAAAATAAGGGAAAAAGAATAATCATTCTAGATATTAAAATATAAAGCTATGAAAACGGTAACAATGTGGGCCATAGACTAAATGTACAAATCAATAAACAATACCAAAATATGCACATATATATTGTAATTCTGTGCAATAATAATGAATACCCAGTAGAGGAAGAATGATCTTTTTTTTAATACCATTATTTAGAAAGTTGACTCATCCTATTCAAAAAATATAAATTGGAACATCACTCCTTGCATTAAGTTCCAGATCGGTAAAATAACATACTACAAAACAAGCAAACAATAAATTAAAATATGACTAAACATTTTTACAAAATTTTAATTGGAAGCCCCCCAAAGGAAAATTGTAATGGCTAAGACTGCAGTGCTGACATGTACCATATTTTGCCGTGTTCAATGAGCCCTTTTTGGCCCAAATATTTGAGGGAAAAACAAGGGTGCACATTATACGTGGGTAGTATCTAAAATACTTTGTATCTGTTCTTGTGTTTTGTAATTATTTGTTACATAAAATTTCTTGTACATATGTTCAAAAATAAATGCTAAAATTCCTTTATAATACAAAAAACCAAGTATCTAAATATAAGTAAAAAATTGAAGTAAAATTAAAAGTTTCTTTTCCTGAAAGTTTGGGCCAAAAATGTGGGTGCACATTATACACAGCAAAATACAGTAAATTTTAGAACCAAAGTCACAATGAAAGACTAAAATCTACTGCCAAACTTTAAGACATTTATAATAGTCAGTATTTCTAACATACAGAGTTCTGATTAATTATTTTTTTTAAATAAATGTGCCAACTGGAAACTATGCAAAGGAAGTGAGCAAGCAATTGGCATACATACATACCTAAGAAAGAAAGAGGAATGGCAGGTAAGAATATGAAAATAGACTCCACTTCGCTAATAGTTAAAGAAGTGCAAATTGTGACTATAATAAATGATTATTTATGACAGTGATCTTCAACCTTTTTCATCTCATTGCACATATAAACTAATTACCGAAATTCTGTGGCACACCAAAGAATATATTTTTTGCTGATCTGACAAAAAAATTAGATATAATTTGATTCATTCACACCAGACAGCTATTGTTGTATTGGCTGTTGTCATTTTTTTTTTATTTGACAATCTGAGGGGGGAAAGGTCAGTGCCCCTGACTAAACAGTCAGGTATTGCATGTTTTAAAAATTCTTGTGGCACACCCATTGAAAATCGCTGACCTATTAGGTAAGCAAAAAGAAACAGCTTTATAATATCCAGTGTTGCCAGTGTTTGAAGAAAGGCTCATACTCATGCATTGTTAGAGGGATAGTTTGACAGTATTTATCAAAATGTGGAACGTACTGTATCAATCTCTTAGGAATTAAAGATATTTAAACAAATATTCAAGGGTAGATTCAAGGCTGTTGATTTCAGCATTTTATATAATACTGAAAAGTTAGAAACATCCTAAATGTTACTCGGGGGATCCGGTTTATCTAGGCAGATATAAAAACTTAAATGCCTAGATAGATCAGGACAACACTGAGTGAGGGAAGTGGGTCAGGTGTGAGACAGTAGGGAGTAATGAGGACTGTAGAGAACTGGAAAGCGTTCACTTCCTCAAGGGGACAGCTGCTCTCAGCTCCAACTTTTGTCACCTTGAGATAATGCTGAGCCAGGCTGCCGGATTTTCCAGTTTTTCTGGAAGAGACGCTAGAAGTCAGATTTGGAACCAAGTGTATCATACACACATGTGAAATTTGAGTTACAGAGCACCGATGTGCGCCGTCTGACATACACAGTGAAATACTGCTGCCATCGTCATGGTAGATGGTTACAGTGCCCCACATTCGCTTTCCCTTCCCGGAAAGAGGAGTGTACACCCCCTCCTCTGCTGTGTGCCTGACAGCGTGGAAGCAGTGTGCTGCCCCACCCCCTGCAAAAGTCAGGCTCAGCCACACGCCCCCCTTTGACCACACGGGAGTGGAGGAGGCTCACACCATGTCCACCCACCCCACCTTTCCCTCAGCTTCTGTCCTAAGTACGGGCCACCTGAATCCTGGAATTAGACGACATGCAAAGAAACAGAGCCATAGCAGATGACCCCCCACTCCAGACGTGCCGTGTCCACGGGAAATAAGTATTGTAGTCAGGCGGCACTAAACTGTTGGGGCTGAGGCCAAGCTGACCAATACAAACACTAGTAAAAACTATGACAGTTCTCATTGACATGGAGAGATCTCTACAATGTGTTACTGAGTGAAGAAAAAGCAAGCAGCAAAACATGAATGTATAATATGAAACTTTATGTAAAAAATTATTGATATGCTGTCGTATGGATATACATATTTTAAAAAGTCTGAAAGTTATGTAAAAATTGTTGATGGTGATAGTCTTGAAATATAGACCCCAGGGCAGTTTTTACCTTTGTTTTTGTACTTTCCTGTGTTTTTGCTTTTTTGTGACAAATCATCTTTATAAAAAGAAAATAATTAATATTCAGTATTTTTACTTGATTGATAGTTGGAAGAAGCTCAAGAGCCACACGGGGGATTGTAAAATGATCCCATTAGGAGAATTTCCTCCTTAGAAAAGTAAATATCTCTCCTCTCATAAAAACTTGGCAATAGAGCCAAAACTAGCCCAGGCACTTCCAGAGAAAAGCAAAGTGCAGAAATTGGCTTATCGGGATTCCAAGAATTATCATAAAGCCATAGTAATTACGACAGTATGGTTTTGGCACAATACAGGTATATAAACCAATAAAAAAAACAACATTGAGAGTCAACACAGATCCAGAAACCTCCCTCATAGCGAAGTCGGCATTGCAGACAAGTGGGAAAGGTATGGAGTTTCCAACAAATGGCGTGGGAAAATCGGTTGCCCATAAAAAAAGAAAGAAATTGGACCCCTACCTCACATAATAACTCCAAATTAATACCACATGGTTTAAAAATTTTAATATGAAAGGTAACATTAGACACTTACAACATAGTTTACAAAATATTTTAATGACTTTGAAAGAAGGGAAGGATTTCCTTAACATAAAACTCAAACCATGAAAAAAAATGATTAATTGAACTACATTGGAGAACTTGTGTTTATCAAAAGACTTCATTTAAAAAAAAAATGGAAAGATAAACAACCAAACAGGAGATATTTTAAAAACCTGCAACTGGCAAATAATAACATATAGCAGTTTGGGTGTGCTTACTGTGTGTTTGTTACAGTACTCAGTAGTTTACATATATTAATGTATTTCATTTTCACAACTACCCTATGAGACAAAGTAGTACTGTCATTTCCATTTTAATAGATACCACTGAGGCAAGAGAGGTTAAAAAACTTGCTAAAGTTCACACATTAAATGCTAGAACTGGGATTTGCACCCAGGCCGACTCGCTCCTGATCCATTCTTTTAACCACTTTGTATCACCTCAGCTATAGTGAAGGATGATGGTCCAAAACATATAAAGAGTAGCTACAAATAAATAACAAAAAGACTAGTTGTGCAATGAAAAAAAGAACAACAGATTTAACAGTCACTTCACCGATGAGAAAATATTAGTGGTCAATAAACGTGTGAACAGAGCTCAATTTTACTAGCCATCAATGAAATGCAAAGAGCTTCAAGAGCAAAACCCCCCAGATTGGCAAGGATTAGGGAAATTTGCCAGTTTAAAATAATGGCAAGGATGTGGACTGCTCTACCCTGATGGAGGGACTGTAAATTCATAACGCTATTAAAGTCATTTTCATGATAGTTAATTAATTGATATTTTGGTCTATCTAAAGCTTTTGTGAAAAAAAGTCTCTTTTTAGGCTACGTTTTTCTTTATTTAACACAACAGTTTATTGAACATGGACACATGAAATAGTCCTATTAAAAATAGAAGCAAATATGTTTCAATTTATAAAATATGCATATGGAGTTTTTTAAATGGCTTGTAAAATGTAAAATTAGTCTTTAAAAATTGATGGAAAAATTGACACTCATTCAAGACTATTTTAATTAAAAAGATGGTACATATTTGAGTGAAAAATTATTTCACTTATTCTTAAGAGCCTACTTAAGAAGAATTTTTCTACCAACTTGGAGGGTTTGACAAACCAAAATGGTAATTGTTAATTTATGGCAAAGTTTTAGGCTGTGTTTTGGTTTTGTTGTTGTTGTTATTTAATCTGATGCCTTTGCTTCATTTCTCACTGCTTCTTGTATGATATTTATCTTAAAATATTGAATCAGCAAGGAAAGTGTCAGAAGATTACAGCTCAGTTCATCTCAAACCACTGCCTATCTTTACACTAACCTGCAAAACCATCTTAGTGATGTTATTATAAAAAGACCAGAGAGGAAAATAGTTTTTTTTTAAAAGCCTGCCTCTTCTAGAAAGCTTCCAAAGATCAGTGCTAAAATCATCATGCTCTGAACCGTCAATTTTGACCAGATGGTCATGTTAAAATGCCCCTCAGCCCCGTGACCCAAGTCCTGCAGAATTAGGTAAGTCCTGGACGTAGCCCCTGTCCAGGTCCTCTGAGGTATTGATGTGCGAAAGAACTCAACACTCTCGGCCACTTAGGGGGACTCAAGTACCATAATAGGGTAAATTATGTTTTCTTTTCCACATCCGCATGCTGAGATTGTTTTAGAGATCTTTCAGCTTAACTCATTATAATCAAGTTGTACCAGCCTTTGTTTTAATAAGATTCTAATCTCGAGGTCTATCCCTCGCATCGATGCCTTTACACACTGTTAATTGCTTTCTTGTCCTCCATTAAATTGTGGCTGCAATTGCTTCATCTTAACAGGCACTTTGTGCTTTGTATTCTGCCCCATGCTCTGCAGACACACTTAGTCACATCATCTTCCCAAAGAACAAAATTACCTATTATCCCTTTAATCTTGATGTACTTTTTTATGTATTTGGGTCCTAGCTAGTGTCCAACCAGGAAACTGCATATTATCTTCTTTAAAAGAAAAAAAAAGACTTTTTTTTTTAAAGCAGCATGGTGTGGATGGCCAAAATTTACTTCTTGATAGAATTTGCATAGTGCAGTCATGTATTGTTTTATAGAACCAATTAAAAAGACAAAGGGGTCTATTCTCCCCTTGATACACAAGAGTGACTTCCATTAATATTAATGGAAAGGAAACACTTGCATGGAGATTAGTGGGACCATCGTATTAGAAAATGAAAAAAAAGCAGAGTCTGGAATGAACGCGGCCATGTTTTTCTCCAGAGGAGCTTCACAAAAAGCCAACAGCTCAGTTCGGAATCCGTTTTCCCTCTATGCTTCCTACTTATTGTATATTAAAGAAAATCAGTGAATAATTTTGAGGCATTTTCTTCACAAATCAATTGAATGTGAATTTGTTATTTTAACACAAATGACACAACTTACAGAAGGAGTTCGGTAATGAAAAGCAGTTGGGGGATTTGACAGGTTTTTGCTGAAGTAGAGTCCCAGGGGACCTGATTTTGGAGGCAGAGGTGAAAGTAGAAATTGGTTACCTGCAGCACCCTGTACACAGACACGCTTCATTTTCAAGGGAGACAGGCTGTCCGTGTCAAGCTTATCTTTTGACTCAAGCTTATCTTTTGACACAACATTGCCTGAAATCTATCAAAATCCGGGAACTGCTTCTGACTTTTCAGTGTAGCATCTGGGCCCTCCTGTGTTGCTTGATGAAGGTTTTGCATTATAGACTAACGTCATCTGGCACAAACTGGCGAGGTTTCTCTTGTATCATTTCGTGTTTTGGTTAATTGCTTGAGAGTTAAATTCTTTAAAGTAGGACCAGCTCTCCAATATCATCTTTTATTGACACATTCATTTTGCATCTGGTGGACGTTCAGTGCAGATTAGATTTTAACCTTTGAAAACCTGCTTCAAAGATACAAGCAGTCTTGTGAGTAACAGCCTGTGCTTGGTATCTTTCTGTCTGTCCTCCATTTCCTTGGCCTAGACTTTTATTTACCATAAAACCCAGGCGCAGGAGTATATCATTTTCTGCCTCCAATCTCTCCCTTCCTGTGGCGGCTTAACACTATCTCTGAATGCCGTTACTATTCATACTGACCTAGAAAATATTTCCGAGATGGTTCCTACTTTAATTGCTTCCTTTCTTAACTATGACAAATTCCCTGCTTCAGAACATTACCTGCAACTTTCTTTGGAGCCAAAAGAGATTCAACCTCTTTAGCCAGAGTTCCTTTTTTACCTTCCAATGTGACTGTCGCCCTGTCCTCTGTTTCTCACCTTCACTATACTCTCTTTTGTCCCGGGAGCCAATTTGACCTTGACCTACTCTGGTCAGAATTCCCTAAAGAATCGTCTTTATTTTCTCCTCACAGCAAAACCATGTTTGTTTGTTTGTTTGTTTGTTTTTTACCACGGCTGATTTGCGTAAATTATCCAAAGGGACCTGGTGTTGGGGACATGGGGATGGCAGTAAAGAGGTCCCATACGCATTGTATTTTAATCTTACGCTTTGGACATGCTTGTATTCCTCTAACATTTTTCAGTGTGCTAGTTCAAGTCCTCTCTGCTGTTGCTTCATGCTTTAGGCATGGTGCAAATCTAAGAAACTGTTGGACAGGCCTATGGGAAAGTCTGGTCTCTGTCTTAAGAAGACCCCTGTCAGGCAGGGACAGGGCTGCACGAGTACTCCCACCACACTTAGCATCGGCTGGGAGCATCCAGGAGAAGCCTGGCATCAGTGAGCACAGTGCTGGACCCTCCAGAGTGGCACCTGGGGCCACCACAGCCACGTATTTGTTTTCCTCACTTCCACTGTGGCTTTTGCCTTCAGAGGAAGATGTCAGCAGACCATCAGGGTGGTTCTGTTTCTGCCAGCCGTCCTCCCAGTGCCCACTCCTGCCCCTTTGGGAATCATCATGCGCTCACTGATGGGCATTGTAGATTTTTTTCCCCTCAAAAGCTCTGAAATTGATGAAAACCATGCATCAATTACATTGGCTCCAAGGCTTTGCTGCAGCCCAGGCTGAAAATCCATTTCCTGTTTCCTCCTTCCAAATTATTTACAGCCATGTTTCTGATAGTGCACGTAACGGGTTGTAGAGACCAAACACCGTGAAGATACTTTGATAATAGACTCCCAACCTGAACATGCCCTAAGTTTGAATATCAACCCCCTACCCTTTTCAAATTCCTGGAGAGAAATTTAAGTATAAACATTTAATCACTTTACAAATTAAAGTCCAAAGAAAACAAAGTCTACAATGAGGTTCTCTTGCCCTAGTGAATTCAGTTGTTTTGTTCAAGTGCAAAGTTCATGCTCTCCAATGAACTAGCTGTTTGGTGCCAACTAGTGGGGTTCTTATTATCTAGGGGAGTTAGGATTTCTTTGGCAGTTTCATCCTGGTCTTTATTATTGAAATGGATATAGTTCCTTCAGTGCTTCATAAATTACAAGCTAATTTTGAATGAGTCCAAAAAAGTTATAGGAGCCTCAAGATAATTACAGCCCTGGCCTCACACTTACCCAAACTGGGAAACAAACTGGTTCCCAGCCCCTAAACTGCGGGGGTGTCCAACCTGTGACCGAAGGGCCACATGCAGCCCAGGGTGGCTATGAATGCGGCCCAATATAAAATCATAAAGTTACTTAAAGCATTCTGAGGCTTTTCTTGTTTGTTTTTGTTAGTGTTTGTGTATTTAAGGTGTGGTCCAAGACAACTCTTCTTCTTCCAGTGTGGCCCAGAGACGCCAAAAGTTTGGACCCCCCTGCTTATCCCAACACCCAGGGTTACGAAAACCGTAGCAGAGATTCAGTGGTAAGTGAAGGAAAGTGGACTCAGAAAGTCCTGGTTTTAGTTTTCCAATGATACCAGTGAGTCTATGCCTAAAGCCTAGAATCCATGCCCTGTGAAGTATAAATTGAACTGGGAAAAGTCCATGAGAGGTTAATCAGATCCGATACACATGTATCTATGAGGGAAAGTCCACCTGGGTAAACGTTCCACTCCAGTAAATGTTCTTGACCTGGCACTTCTCCTTTGAAAGCACTTATCTTGAGGCTAAGGACGACATCTGTCATGCGCACCGTGGATCCCTGGCACCCTGTGCCTCACGTGTAGAAGGGAGTTGATAAATAATTGTTGTAAGAAAACGGCATTTAATTTCTGCGCATGTCACTCAAGCCTCTGTATCACCTCACTTGAAGAATAGCCTTCTTTACAAGGTGACCTGTTAAAAATCTGCTAACAATTTACAGCCATGTGGTGCAGGATTTTCTAAACACTATGCAACCAAAAGAAAACAGAAATAAATCAGGCTCTGGGGCCATCGTCGGGCTCTGTGACTGCCATCCATAACCCCTGATTTCAAAGTTCCATGTTCTTTCCTGTGGCCATATTTTCATCGATTGACTTTCTGACAAGTAACTGTTTACTATTTTAACTGTAATGAGAAAGTTGTAAACAACTTATATTTGTACTAACAAAATAATGCATTTAACCACACACGGTTTTTTAAAGCTAGGTTCCTGCTAATAAAAGTTGGAAAGCCGCTGGTTCAGCAACAGTAAAACTGGCTGGGAGCCTGAGAGCTTTAGCTGGAATCCGATTCCTCTCTGACTTAACATACTTGAGACTCAGGCCGCTGTTCTGTAAAATGAGAACTTGTACATATCAAAGATTGTTTCAAGATTAAAAGAGTTAAATAAGAAAATCTAGAATGTCCCTGGCACTGAGTAGGCTCTCTATATTGTTTCCCGCTACTCTTTTTTTAAGAATTGTATTTTATCGATTATGCTATTACAGTTGTCCTGAGTTTTCCCCCTTTGTCCCCCTCCACCCAGCCACCCCCCTCTTCCCTTTCAGGCAGTCCTCCCACCATTGTTCATGCGTTTGAGTTCTTTGGCTACTCCCCTCCCTACACTGTGCTTTACATCCCCTCGGCTAGTCTCTAACCACCTATTTGTACTTTTTAACCCTTTCGCCTCTTCATCCATTCCCCCACACCTTCTCGCACCAGGCAACCATCAAAACAGTCTGTATCCATGATTCTGTCTCTGTTCTTCTGTTTGCTTTTTTTTAGATTCCATTGTTGATAGATCTGTATTTTTTGCCATTTGATGGTTCATAGTTTTGATCTTTTTCTTAAATAAGTCCCCTTAACATTTCATATGGTAAGAGTTTGGTGATGATGAACTCCTTTAGTGTTTTCTTGTCTGGGAAGCTCTTTATCTGCCCTTTGATTCTAAACTGTATCCTTACTGGGTACAGGAATCTTGGCTGTAGGTCGCTGCCTTCAGCGACTTTGAATATTGCTTGCCAACCCCTTCTAGCCTGCAGTTTATTTTGAGAAATCAGCTGACAGTCTTATGGGAACTCCCCTGTAGGTAACTAACTCCTTTTCTCTTGCTGCTTTTAAGATTCTCCCTTTATCTTTAACCTTTAGCATTTTAATTATGTGTCTTGGAGTGGGCCTCTTTGCATCCGTCTTGCTGGGGACTCTGTGCTTCCTGGACTGGCATGTCTATTTCCTTCACCAAATTAGGGAAGTTTTCTTTCATTATTTTTTCAAATAGATTTCCAATTTCTTCCTCTTTTCTCTTTTCCTTCTGGTACCCCTATAACGTGAATGTTGGACCTCTTGAAGTTGTCCCAGAGACTGCTTATACTATCCTAATTTTTTTGGATTCTTTTTTCTTCTTTTTATTCTGATTGGTTGTTTTTTTTTTGTTTCCTTATGATCCAAATCTTTGATTTGATTCTCAGCTTCATCCACTTTACTGTTGTTTCCCTGTAAATTGTTCTTTATTTCAGTTAGTGTATCCTTCGTTTCTGACTGGATCTTTTTGGTGCTGCCGAGGTCCTCACTGAGTCCCCTGAGCATCCTTCAACCAGTGTTTTGGACTCTGCATCTGATAGATTGCTTATCTCCATTTCGTTTAGCCCTTTCTCTGGAGTTTTGATCTGTTCTTTCATTCGGTCCATGTTTCTTTGTCTGCTCATTTTGGCAGCCTCCCTATGTTTCTGTTTATTAGGTAGAGCTGCTTTGACTCCATGTCTTGGTAGTGTGGCCTAAGGTATTAGGTGTCCTGTAGAGTCCAGTGGCACAGCCTCCCCTATGACCCAAGCTGGGTACTCGAGGTGCACCCTTCGTGTGGACTGAGTACACCCTCCTTTTGTAGTTGAGCCTTGGTTGGTGTTGGCAGATCAATGGGAGGGATTTACCCAGCCCAGTCAGCTGCAAGGATTGGCTGTGACCACTGACTGCCAACCTCCACCCTCCGTGGAGGGTCAGCTGTGCAGGGGCAGGGTGGTAGTGCTCCAACGTGGTCTGCAGCTATCCACTGGGTGCACTGGCCCTGGGGTTTCCCAGGTGGTGCAGGCCAACGTCAGCCCCCATCTGTGTTTTGCTCATGGCCACCCTGCCTGAGTTATAAAGCTATCTGAGGTGGCTGCTCCTTTGCTGGGCTTGGAGATTCCCAGGAGAAGCCAAGCTGTGAATCTAGGCTGGCTGATGCTAGTGCTGGGCCTGGGGCGCACTGCGAGGCCAGCTGTTGCTTGTTTGAGAGGATTTAGGAAGTTGTGAAACGTGAGCCAAGACCAGCCATTCATATGGAAAAGCAGCTTGGGTGGGACTGAAAACTGGGTCAGCAGAGTCTCTGGGGATCTCCAAGGCAGGTCAAACAGTGTTAGCCAGGTTGATGAAGTCTCAGATATGGTTCTAGCCCGCTGGCTCTGTGGGGGGAGGGTCCTGAAAACGGACAGTGGCCTCCCCTCGCCTTGCTGCCAGACATCTCAGTTCCCCCCTTTATGCCACTGGTGCCTTTCAAGCTGCTACCGTGGCGCTGGAGCTCAGAGAGAGCGAGTCTGTGTAGGTGAGTCCGTGTGTGGGTTCTTTAAGCTGAACTGCTTGGGCTTTAGCAGCTTCTTCTAATGAGTCAATCCCTGCTGGGTTTTGCAGCCAGAAGTTGTGGGGACTTAACCTTCCTGGCACTGGAACCTTGGGCTGGGGGCCTGGTGTGGGGCTGGGGCTCCTCACTCCTGAGATATCCACTGAATTTTTATCCACCACACGTGGGTGAGGGACCAGCCTATTCTGTGTTTCCGCCCCTCCTACCAGTCTGGATAGATGTGGTTTCTTTAATTCCGTAGTTGCCAGAATTCCATTCCACTCAGTTTCTGATGGTTCTGAGTGATGGTTGTTCTGTATTTTACTTGTAATTTTGATGTGGTTATGCAAAGAGGCGTGCTGTGTTTACTTGTGCTGCCATCTTGACCAGAAGTCTGTTTCTGTCTACTCTTAACAAATAGCTTTACGCAGAACATTTGTGGTCTATTTGGCAGTGGACCACAGAGGCAAACAAATGAGCACTTAATAAATGTTTCGATTAATTTTATTTTTGACATTTTCAGGTGCTTAAAGTATTCTAAACAGTTTCAACTGTAACAGGATAGAACAGTTTTCCTTATTACAGTTAGCTGCTTCCCTGTAAGTTTTGTGTTGCTTGGATTATACCTCTGTTCCAGCATGTGCCTCCCGCTAGACTTTCAGCGCCTTCGGGACAAGGACTGTGTCCCAGTCTCCAGCTTCACTACGGGGGCCATAGAGTTGAGCTCAGCAAGTTCTGAATAAATTACTTTTTAAAAAAATTCAGGAAACACATATATAAAACTGATTATGTACCAGTCTTTGGTCTAAGCATGTTGTAAACACTAGCCCACTCCACCCTCATAGTGCTCTGGGGTAGCTACTATTACGACTCGCATTTCACAGGAAGACCAGAGCCAGAGAGAGCACAAGTGACCTAGTCAAAGTCACACAGCTGCCCTGGCTGATGTGGCACTGCTGGCTGGCGTGTCATCCCATAACCGAAAGGTTGCAGGTTTGATTCCCAGTCAGGGCACATACCCAGATTGAAGGTTCGGTCCCCAGTCGGGACACATGCAAGAAGGCAGCCGGTCGATGTTTCTCTCTTTCCCTTTCTCTCTCTCTAAAAGCAATTAAAAAAAAAAACTGTCCACAGGTGAGGATAAAAGAAAAAGCCACAGCTAAGTAAACGGTAGAGCCAGAAATGGAGGCCACCATTGCCTGACCTCAAAGTCTGTTCTCTTTATCCTTGTACCATGCTGGCTCCCACTAATGGAAATGACGATCAAATAAAATTTTTAAAAAATAAAATAAAATAATAAATAAATAGAACAAGAAAGGAAATGATGATTGAACCACCAAAAGGGAGTCGCAAGAGAAAGCTGATTGAATTAGTAGTAATTCAGTGCTAGAATTTGTATTGTGGTTTCCATAGTAACCTTAACTCTTCTATCTTGGTACGTGTACATCATAAAGGAAGCATTCAGGGAGCTGAGCTCAGTGAGTTCTAGGTGTGCTGTTGATACAGGCAGAATCATCTTATCCATCTGCCCTGTGAGCACAGTGCCTTGGGCCTCTGGCAATGGGTAAGAACTAAAACAACATTTTTATTTTAAAAGAAGACAACTCCAAAAATGGAAAATTAAGAAATATCTGTAAAATGTAATGTAATGCCAACCTTATTAACCATTAAATGTAGTATTCACAAACATTTCAGTACACTTGCACATAATCCATAGGTTTAATTTGCTCGCTTTGTTAGAATTCCTAAGTATGCGGGATAATTACAACCAACCGCAGATTACATCATATCGCACTTACAATAAATCTTTTTGAAACAAAAATTATGTTAAATCTTCTTATATATATTTTAAGATACCAATTACACGTCATGGGAGTACGTTTTCCTGCATTTGATGTGACACGTAGAGGGTCTGTGATGGCCTTAGACTGGCCTGGTGAGATGCGTGCTCTCCTGCACCCGAGCGGCCACACAAGTGAGGCAAAGACAAGAGCACACGCTGTCTTAGTTATGTTTCACGAGTAACCGATTTTTAAAAAGCAATGGTGCTTTTCCTAAGTTTAATCGTGCAACTATTTGGATTATTCCTCCTCCATTTTCTCACTTCGTGATCCTGAGAAACAAGCCTGCAAGCAGCAGCAGGGCGCAGCATGACGAGGAGGACGGAGAAGAACTTGAGCAGGGAGGGCGGGGGATGACCGATGAAGGCTCTCCCCGTGCGGATCACACAGTCCTGAGGGCAGTGGCATGTCTCGGAGCCCAGAAAGCTCGGATTCTGTGGGCACATAACCGGAGCTCGTGGCCCACTGGCGGTACTCTGGGGATCCCTGGGCTGCCTCTCAGCACCTACTGCCGTTCTGGGGTGGCTTACAGAACAAATTTATCCTCTTACAGTCTGGAGGTCAGAAGTCTCAAATGGGTCTGGACAGAGTCATTCCTTCTGGAGATTGTCCAGGAAAAAAGTCCCCTCCCCTTTTCGAGCTTCTAGAGGTTGCCAGCATGTCCCAGCTCAAGGCCCCCTGCCTCCGCATTCAGAGCCAACGTCTGGGGGGAGTCTTTCTCACATCCCATCACACTCTGACCAATTCTCCTACCTCCCTCTTCCACTTTTAAAAACACTCGTGAGTACCTTGGGCCCACCCCAATAATCCAGGGTTGTCTCCCGATATGTGAAGACCCTTCTGCCAGGTAGAGTAGTTCCCAGGGATTAGGACCTGGAATGGACTTCTCTGGGGAGGGCCGGGCTTACTCTGCGCCGCAGAGGCCCTTGGAATCTCCAGATGTACAGCTTCCTCGGGGCATCTGGGCAACTGCCAAGTCCACTGCTTTGAGGGATTCTGACAGGCACATCCGGGCCATCTCACTGTTTTCCTGCGGTGGCCCGCCTAATGCACCGTGCACTCTGCTCTGACGCTGACGCCGCCTCTGTTCCTACCCATTCCTTTTCCCTGAAACCTAGACACAGGGAAGTTGCATGACTCACTCTCTTCCTTTTGTTCTCTTGGTAATGACACACTGTGGATAGACCCGTGGTGGGAGGGGAGCCGTGTTCACAGATATGTGCGTGAGACACCTGCCTGGCCGTACCGATACTTTTCTTTCCCATCTTTATCTCCAGGCTTTGCTTCCCCTCCCCACCCAGGAAAATATATTTTTTAAGAAAATTGCCACGTGCAAGGAATCCTTTTGAGACTTGACATGAATTAATAATGTACGTGACTGACGGTGAACTTGTCCTCCCCCTCTCCCTACGCTGGCCCCCACTCCTCTTCTCCCTCGTTCTTGTCAGATGAAGATATCAGTAGATGAGGGGATAAAAAACTGTGGTGCACATATACAGCGGAATATTACTCGGCCATAAAAATTATGAAATCTTCCCATTTGCAACAACGCGGGTGGGCCTAGAGGGTATTATGCTCAGTGAAGTTAGTCAGTCAGAGAAAGACAAATACCATATGATTTTGCTTATATGTGGAACCTAAAGAACAAAATAAATGAACAAACGAAATTGAAACAGACTCACAGCGAGAGGGCTGATGGTTGCCAGAGGGAAGGGGTGTTGGGAAGCTGGATGAAAAAGGTAAAGTAATTAGGAAGCACAGACTGGAAGTTACAGAGCAGTCACAGGGATGTAAAGCACAGTGCAGGGAACGTAGCCCGTAACACGGTAGTAACCCTGTCCGGTGCCAGGTAGAGGCTGGAGGTATTGGAGGGAGCACTTTGTAAAGTATATGATTGTCTAGCCGCTATGCTGGACGCCTGAAACCAAGGTAATACAATGCTGAAAGTAACCTGTAATTGAAAAAAAAAAATGCAAACAAAGAATGCAAAAGGAAAGAAAGAAAGAAAAAGTTAAAAGGTGTGTCAAAAGCAGCAGTGGAATAAAACTGCCAGTCCGATGCCACTTAGCTATGACATCCTCAGCAAGTCCCTTATTCTCTTTGTGCCTCAGTTTCCCTATATATAAAACATGAATAGTGCCCTCGGGAACCATTGTTTCCTTTTTATCTTCTATGGAAACACATTTGGTTTCTAAAGCAGCCATCCCTCAAGCCTGCCTGAGACGGAGGCCTGCAAGATACAGACCAAACCGAGCCGGGAGGCCCTTCCATCTCTGACCCCAACCTCACTTTCCATCTTCACCCGCCACCACTTCCGCTGTACAAACCTCCCGATGAGCCCATCTGTCTGGCAGGACCCAAACGAGTCACAGAGGGGAGGTGACCTAGGGTCCTCTCTCAATGTGTATGTGTTTGGATAAAGAAGAAAAAGAGGGAGCTAGTGTCAACCGTTAGAAGAGGTGTTTTAGAAAATATTATGATCACAGTGGTACCTCGGCACGCGTCATTAATGTGTTCTGCAGCTTGTGACAAGTGCTTCTGCTTGGGTTGTTGCAACCTGGTTAGGGGAAAGGCTGGGGGAGATGGAGACTAGAAGCCTCAGCTCTGGGCGAGGCTTGCTACTCCCAAAGGGCACCTCTTCTTATTCTCCCGATGCCTCAGCACCAACTACCTGGTGAAAAGCAACCCAAGACCACAACTCAAGAAGGACCATTGACATCACATCCTCCCCAAACCACTTTCCCATGGAGGAGGCACGCCTGAACCATGAAAGTATGCTTTCGAGGGATCAGGGCTGGAGAACAGAGGAAAGAGGTGGCTGTTACTGAATTCTCAGCTTCCGTCTCTGTCCTTCTGCCTCTGACACGGACCTCTGTTACTTTTTAAGAGCTATGTTAAGCGCACTCAAGTTGATTTTTCTGGGTGGGTGGGCTTTTTGTCAGATGGTTCTTCCCCCCACTCATCTTTGCCTGCCAGGGAAGCCATCTAAGACCCAGGCGACGCCCTTTCACCCCTCGAGACCTTTGTGCAGGCGGCTCCATAACTGACCTCCCTGTCAGCCTCCCCACGTGCACACCAGGCAGTTCCTACCTGTTGTCTGCGCTCAGTATCGTACCCGGGAAGCACTTCCTAATGGCCAGCACAGCCACACACAGCAAGCCAAGGTCATTAATTGATGCTGTACAAACCCCTGTAATGCATTATGCACAATGTTTGTGTGTAAACAGGACTTCCCTGCAGAGTGTCCATTGCAACACTTAGAAGTCAAGCTAAATGACTATAGTGCCTGCTTAGGGGCATTTAAACGTATATCATGGGAATGGGAGAATGAAAAGAAAGCAGGTGACTACCTGAGAAAAATCATAGCTTCTTAACCCGCTTGTCCATGAATTGTTTCCTTGCAGATGCTAAATACCTACATCCAAACTTCCGTGAAAATTCAGGACTTACAGTTCTTTTTCACATTATGGTTCCCATGTTGTTTTTATATTCATTTTCACACTGGGTCTTGGCAGCAACCCTGGGCATCACCCATTTTATAGATGGTGAGATTGAGGCCCACCAAGGGCGCTTGACTTGTCTCAAGTCACAGAGCTGTTGGGTGGCAGTCAGGAGAAAAGTGTGTGATCATCCCTCTGCCCACCCTCCAACAAACCCGCAACAGACAGCTGCTGTGTGCTGGGCACTAATACCCGGGAGATGCAGATAAACCAGCTGTAGTTCCTCCCCTCAAGGTGCTGCTCCCTTGCTGTTCCCAAGCACCATCCCGTGTCTCTCCCCCTTCCTCCTTCTTCGAGCCGCCTGTTATTTCAGGAACTCGCGCCACGCGCACTTGGAAAGTTTGAAGCCTGGAAAGCCTAAGTTCTGATTCATTTCCTCTGTCTGCATGCCTCCATAGAGCTCCGTATGCTGTGCTTCCTTCCCGTCCTGTTTTTCTCGCCACCACACCATGTGCTAACGTAAGACTATTGAATGATTTAATCTTAATGCCTCTGACTTAAGCAGCTTCCCATCTATTGGGGTGTCAGGAAGAACTTGGTTGCCAGAGCCACAGCAGACAGGGGCCCTCCAGTGCCAGAGGTCTTTGTTGATAACAAAGACATCAAGTGGCAGGTACAGTGGGCAGGGGAAAGGGGTGGAGGTGGATCTGTGGAAATATTTCCAACAAATACGATAAAGCAATGATTGCTTTATTATAGGGGAAGCTAAATAAGGAAAATCTAAAAGCAATACAAAAGGGGACAAAATACACAAGAAGCAATTGAAAAATATTAAAAGCCAATAGTCTAGTAGTCAACCAAATAGATATGAAAACCATAACCCTCACCTGTCAAATTAGGGAAAAATTAAACATATATGTATATATGATGAAACCAGCATATTTTAAATATCGCTGATAGAGGTACAGTGTAAGTTCCTGTACAATGAATTGGGACTATGTATCAAGAGCACCGGAATAGTTGAGATTCTTGTACTTAGTTATTTCATGTTTAGAAATCTACTTGAAAGAGTCAGAAATTTTGTCAAATAATGGGAAGCAGAGACGGCCAACCCGACATTATTTATAGTAGCAGGAAATTAATAATTTAGATAAGTAAAAATAATAACAATGTACATAAATTATCATATAGTTATATATCATAATAATAAAAAGACCATCTACTGATATGAAGAAATAACAATTTATCAAATGTCAAAATTGCTTCACCGAAAATCTTGGAAGAATGTAATTGCTCTTCTTGTAGTGGGAAGAGTGAAGGAAGAGGGAGCTTCTCACACCAGCGGTGGGGCGGGTACATTAGGCAGGGGTGGGGGAGCACCGGGCTGAGAACCAGATGCCCTGGCTGTTGTCACTCGCTAACCATGTGGCCTTGGCAAAGTCTCCAGACTGCCCAGAGCCCCCAGTTCCCGCCAGTGCCCTCTGCTTCTCCCTCAGCAGGAGAATCTTGAGGTGCGCGTACCAATACTGCCTCGTGCTGAAGAAGCTGAGTGATGTTAGCACAGAAAGCAGGCCCCAGGGAGAGAAACTTATTAGTGAGATGCATGATAAACTGTGAAAACACTTCATAAACTAAATTGCAGTATATGTAAGAAAGCATTTTAACCAATTCCTACTTTCCTGTCTGCATATAGAGCATTCCTCTCCACAGCTACCATCAGTAGCTTAAACACAATCCCAGTTGTCTAACTACGCGATGCCCTCCCCAGACGCGCCTGAATCCTGGGATCGCTCCACCTACGCCAGCTCCCAAAGTGACCCCAGCCCCAGCCACATCCCTGCATGGCTGATCGAGATCACCAGCTCGGAGCCCAGGACAGCTGGGCCATATCCAGTTCTGTCACATACCAGTTGCAAAACCATACGTAGACCAGGTGCTTAACTGCTACAAAGCCACGGTTCCCTCAACCAGAAAATGGGCGACAGCCTCTCCCTCGAGGCTGTGGAAGGATTCTATGAACTAATCTGGTTAAGGGGCTTGGCTAGTGTAACACCTGGAACAGATCAATAGTACATGGTCGGTTTTATTATTATTACTACTATGATTATTTTATTCTTACTATTAATAATTTTATTACTAAGCTCCTGGAAGGCTTTCGCTTGCAGTTACCGAGCAGTGCTCGTGCCCCTGCCGCACCCTCCACGTGGTCTTACTGAGGAGGCAGCAGCAGACTCAGGGGCCCAGGACGGGGTTAGAAAGCACGGATGACCTTATAGGACATGGCGACAAACCTGCAGGGATGCCCAGACTACTTGTGCACACCTCCCCGCCCATCCCCAAACTGGGGTGCCCAAACTGGGGACCTCATTGCATAAGTAGATAATGGGGATTCTGATGGAGGTTTCAAGTCCAAGTGCAAATGAGAAACGTGGTTGGCTTTAGAAAACACTTCATGCTGAGACTGGGAGCGGCAGCGTGTCAAGGGACACAGAAAACACTGGGGGAGGATAAGCCTGGAGGGGAAGAGTCTGGTATGGCCCATAAAGCATGCAGATGCAATGGAATTCTGAGGTCATGTGAGCAAAGAGCAGGCACTTGGGGGTCACAAACAAGTCCCAGTGAGTCAGAGCAGGTGGAAATGTGACTGTGTCACATATGTAGCCAGCTAGACTGGGCATGGTGTCAGTGAGCGATCCAGTGAGGGGCGTGGTCTTGGATTTCTTCAGCACGTCCTTGGACCAGTCCCCGGCCTTTTCCTCTTTGTCACTTTATGCCCCTTCAGCTCTCCTGTACACCTGCTAGGTACTTCTCAATGCTGATGGCCATGGAAGTATTACCCCTTTTCACTGTTGACTGATGTTTCTTTTTCCTATTTTTAATGTGAAACAGTGAGATAAAGGGAGATGGAAGTATAAGCACTGGAGTCAGAAGAGGATTCAGACCTCAGCTGTGCTACTTCCTCATCTGCATGCATGGGAAAGTTCATTTCTCTGAGCCTCCACTTCTCTCTATCTGTAACATAAATGTGAAAATATCACATCCCACTCCGCTGTTGTGA
Organism: Mormoops blainvillei; assembly: GCA_004026545.1. NCBI lineage: Eukaryota > Metazoa > Chordata > Mammalia > Chiroptera > Mormoopidae > Mormoops > Mormoops blainvillei. The sequence continues at coordinate 114,723 of PVJD01000245.1, forward strand.
GATTTCATTGAAGAAATATATTTGTAGAGAAACTAGCATTTGTCGGCAGTTACTAAATGCTTTCTTTCCCTTCAGTGGGAAAATGTTTAAATGTAAATATTGCATTTTATACATTTGCAGTGTTTAAAGGCAAATATTGTTCTTGTGGCTTTATGAATATCTAATCAAATATGCTTGTAAGTGCATGGATACTAAAAATATTTAACAATTACAACCAGGTCGAGTGCTAAGGATATAATGAGAAACACGACAAAGTTATTGCCAGCTGGAGCCTTCGCTCTAGCTGGAACAGACACCTAGACGATGCATGGACAAAGGTTTTTATAGAAAAATAAGATAGTCATATGTGCTTACTCTGCATCACTTTTAAATGGAGATTTTTCCAATTGATTGATTGACAAGGTTAGCTGTGATAAGGGCATGTGAATGAAATCCCAGAATCCAAGATATCAGGTCCTAAAGAGATTAGCGTGAGGAGGTGGATTTCGAGCTGAGAAGGATCACGTGTTGATGTCTAAGAAAACACACTCTCCAAATCGTGACACCTCGGAAAACGAAGTCAGCCAGCTTCCCTAGGCCAGCAAATTGCCGGTGACCCTAGAGAATTGTGTGAGGCCACAATTTAATTGCACAAGCTTTAAGAGATCTGCAGTCCTTTATCCCATTAATTCAACCTGCAACTTTGTTCTCCTGTCCTTTTGAATATGCAATTCTCATTGATTTCAACAGGAGTTACAGACACAGAGAAAGGGAAGAATTGCGCCAATGATCTGTTCAAAGCAGAGCGTCATTTAAAGTACAGTTTTAAAGTGTTTGCAGGCACATCACTGAGTCAGCTGCTTCTCACTTGCTGGTCTAGAAGGCTTTCCGGTTTGAATGGACCACTTTAAGGGGCGGCCTCTGTCCCTAAAATCTAGGTGTTATACTCATGCACCAGTACCTTTATTGTGGCTGCTGGGAGACAGTGAACTCACATTTTAGCCTGCTTAGTTGTTTCAGATTTTAGCTATAGCCTAATCGTAATTACCAACCCCCCCAAAACATTATAAATTCCTAGAATGCCTGTTGGGCTCTGACTGGTGTTCTGCCCAGCCAGTGAGGTTGACCCAGCCACGGTCCTCAGAGACCTTTTTTTGGAAATAGTCTCGGTCCATTGATCATGCACCAACATAGAACAAAGAGGAAAAATGGTTGTAAATAAAACATTTAAAGCAACCGAGCTTGCACAGCCAGTGAGCACAGCACTGTGATTTCAGCTGTTCCTCACCTTAGGGACCATGTGTTACAGCATTTGGCTGCATGGTAACTTTCTGTAAAGCAAATCTGTTTCTCTACTGATTTCCATTCTATAATTCCATGTGCATTAGAATTCACAAAATTCTTATTTGGAAACTTCTAGGGGGGCGGGGCGGGGATATCCAGACGGTGTAGACCGCCAGACACCCCAGCTCCAGAGCCACTCTGTGTCTTTGAGGGACTTCTTGATGCTGGACAAGTTGCAGTCCTGAGACCTTAGGGTCTTCTTTCTGCTGGGAGCTCTTCCTCTGACCCAGAGAAAGTTATTTCTGCCACCCTTGGAGACATGCTGACCTCAGGCTCCAACCTCCCTCTTTGTCCTTTTGTCTGGTATTTACAACGCCCTGGGGGACCAGTCTCAGGACTGGCCCCATCAGTAACTGCCTCCAGGTGTGGCACACAGACTGGCTCAGAGTTTTCACTTTTGCAACACAAGGAAAGAGGGCCGCCACGCACAGCCGGGCAGGGCACGTGGTCCACCCCATCCCTGCAACGTGGCAAAGGGGATATTGTAGGAGCTTTTGGGTCGGTTCTCATTCTGCCTTCAAGTTCAATAACTAAAATCAGGCCTTGGGCCATCTCTGGGGTTCCAAGTTTCTCTCTCTGTAAGGTGGGACCACAATGTCTACCTTCTAGAGTGAATATGTGGACTAAATATGATAAAGTATGCAAAAAGCCTGCTCATTATGTAGTGGTTTTCTGTTTTCAGAAGGGTGATTTAAATGTATTATCGTCTTTCCCTGGAGTAAAAAGTCCAAGCATGATTAATATTTCAAAGAAATATTCTCGTTTATCTTCTCTCAAATGCCATTTCAGAAGGAACAAAGACCCTGTGAAAAAGCTCACCAAATAGTTATGATAACCATATTTTGTTCATGATAATGCTTAAATGGAAGTTTTCTGCAGGGCTTGGTTATTAATAGTTCAGGTCAGCTCAGTGCTTACATACCTGGTATTTTCTATGTAAACAAGTAACAAAAAAATAAGTGGAGGCAAAAAAATCACTGTTTTTATAATTATTACAAACACATATTCTTTGGTTAATGGACATTTCTTATATGAAACCCTATTTCTAATAATTGTTAATAGTAGATTGCAGGTCCCAGAAATGAAAAATACTATCATTCAAAAATCCTCTTATAAATGTTTCTTGCCTGCTGTAAAATAATATAAAGAATCTGAGGTTGGAACGGTATGTGTCCTAACTTACAGCAGTCTCTTTTCCAGTGCCTTCTCCGTGCCTTCTAACAGTTATTAGATGAACAAGTCATGTTAGCTACCTTCTATGTGGAATATAGGGTTAAGAAATTCTCAGGAAAAGTTTAAATAATTTTAAACATTTGCTTCAGTAAATTTTAGGAATCAGATTTTTCAAATTAACCAGTGAGTATTTCTACAGAAGTATAGTGGGGTTAGGGATTCGAGGATCCTCTTCAATCTCAGCTGATAAACCAACAAGAAACAAGAAAACCACCAGAAGTTGAATTACACAGTGCAGGCTTCAGGGGTAAAAAAAGTTCAGAAGGAGGGAAATTTGGGTGGCATCTGCGGTAATCAAAAGAGCTAGCCAGAGAAATCCGGTCTTAGCTTGGGACTTGAGGAATAAATGAACAGAATTTGGATCTGGATCAGTAGAGGAAACGTGATCTCAAAGGGCTTTAGACGGGCGATCTGCAGTGAGAACCAGTGAATTCTTTCACATTGTGAATGTATGGAACATTCCCAGGTAATTAGCAAACATAAGAACTCCTCTGTAACTGGCTAAAATGATTGGCCCTTACTCAGCTGTAAAGCTCCCTGGTGATGACCCCGTGGGAAAAGGAGCAGCCCCCACTGAAGCCCACGGTTCCAGTTGGCATTCAGCATCACCCTGAGTTCTTACATGCAGATTGTCCAAAGATAAGGGGTCAACAGATTGTGTTTATGCAAATAGAAGTTCAAATTCTACTTGGAAGCACAAATAAATGGGAAACCAGAAAACCTGAAAGTTCACTAAATTGGAAAGCTGGCTGAAATGCTACACAGAACGTACTTGATAAGAAATGACGGGCTCACTCAGCCTGGAGGAAGTGCAGTGGATGGAGAATGTTTCTAATACAGCTCCGCTCATTATGATCGCAGCTCGAACTCCCCCAGCAATAGGTGCAGAAGGCATAGTGGAAGGCTTCCAAATGCCTAATTATTTCCCGCTAAGTCTATCAACAAAAACGTTTAGGGATCACAGTAAATACTATGTTTTTCTTCAGATAAAATGATGACAGAGGTATTAGATTTCTGCGCTGTAGTTGTTCATATGGGAAATAATGCAATAATTAATAAATAATAATACAAGAATAAACTCAGTGTTTCATCAGCTCACAACTGCAAACCTACTTTTGCCCTACCCTGCGAGAAAGAGAGGGAGAGAGATGGCATGTAAAAATGAGCCTTACAGTTGCTTTAAGAGTCTGCTCACCTGCCTGTTTTCTGCCAGTGTTCTCATCTCCGATCTCATTTTCCTAACTTATCTCCAAACCGAGACCCACTGACAGCCATTTTTCTCACACGAGTGCCCCTCGACCCTCACCTGTGTTTCATTAGACTCATAGGAACCCTACCAATTCTCTAGGTCTTTCATATTCCAAAGAGGGACAGCTTGTCTCTGGCTTTGATGACTGTGGTCATTTTAAAATATGTCTACAAATTCTTGGATACTCCTCCCTGCATAAGTGGGACCTGATTCTCCTCCCCTTGAGAGTGGGCTGGACTTACTGGCTCGCTTCCAATGAAGAGAGTAAAGCAGGAGCCGCAGTGTGCAACTGGAGACACTAGGTTATGAGAGGCTTCAGCCTCTCCTCATTTTCCCTCTCAGGTCACTTGGCCTGGGAGAAGCCAGATGCTGGGGCGCGAGGACACTCACTATGGAGGGGCCCATGAGGTGAAGAAGTGAGGCCTCCTGCCAACAGCCACGTGGCTGAGCTGCAAGGTGGATCCTCAAGTCTCGGTCAAGCCAGCAGATGATTGTAGCCATGGCTGTCATCTTCGTTGTGACCTCATAAAAGACCTTAAGCCAGAGCCGCGAAGCTAAGCTGCCTCCAAATTTTGACTCACAGAAACTATGAGACTAATAATTGCTGGTTATATTTGACATCTAAGATTTGGGTGCAGTTTGTTATATTATCGATACCTAATACAATGACCCGACAGAGTAACAATGCTGTGCTGAAACCATACAAAGAATTAGGTGAGAATTCCTCCTTTTTCGATAGGCTTGGAAAGGGAGAGCCAGCCTTGATGCACCTTTGCCACTTTTCACATCTCAGCCAAGAGCAACATCTGCAACAGTAGTTCCCAGTGGGGGCAGTACTCTCCCCTGAAGTTTTTTGCACAAACTTCCATAAATGGATGTGCGTGATGGTTGGGGCCACTGTGAAGGCAGTTAGTAGGCAGAGCCCAGGGATCCCAGGAGCCCTGTGAACGGGGAGCGATACCACACAGTTAGAGTCATCCTGTCTCACCGGTTTCGAGTGCGCTGCTGGACGTTCACGAAGATAAAAGCAAAAACAAACACCGCTCATGGCTGTCTGAACTGGGACTTCTGTGTTACATTAAAGTCAATTTTATGGGTTTCATATATGCTACATTTTCCAAAAATAAAACCACTGTGTAAGTTGATAGATTATACTTTCTTCATTTGCTTAGAAAATTTCTAGCGTTATTCGGAACCACCTCAGTGGCAACAGTGCCCCGCAAATATAGAGTCACCAAAGAAACATTCCTATTGAGCTGCAGTTTTCACCTAAAGGATGTTTGGTGACTCTACAAATACATGAAAGTATCCGACTACCTTTGACATAGCCTTATGCAAGCATTACATATAGAAATACACATTAGTGTCAAGTTACTTTCCGTTTATGTATCCTGCCTTTTGCAATTAGAACACTACATTGTTTTAGTGAAAATTATCTGGGTAAATATTTCGTATGTTTTATGAATTTTTTTTCAGATAATAAGGAGCACTACAAAGTATTTTCAAAGGAGCACAGTAAGTCCATTACCGTTGAGAAGCATTTCTCTCATTCAGTCATTGCTTATGTGTGGAGAGGCAGGGTGGCAGCGGGGAGTGACAGACAGACCTGGATTCAAACCCTGGTTCCATCATAAATTATACTCTTAGTATCTTATTACATCTTCCAGGATTAAGTTTTCTCATAAGCTAATAATGACTACCTTGCAGATTTTTGGAAGGGTTAGAGTTAATGTATTAAAGGGTTTGGGAGAGCACCTGGCACGTGGTAGGTGTGTGATGATGATACATCTTGTGGTAAGTAGTAGCACAAATTTCCATCCGTTCCGTAATGAGCAGCAAATCTGTGTGGTTATTCTTCCCAGTTGTGCTAAGGAGAATACCAGCGTGATTCTGAAACCTCACAACAGTCATGCTTAAAAATAACAAGAGGAAACCCAATGACCTAGAAAGTATCACTTAACGGAGGAGTGAAGAGACATAGTTTCAGTCTGTGGTGAGCTTGAAAGGAGCACATTAACATTATTGGCAAGCTAAGGGACCTCCAGCTTTTTAAACATAGAATAATATTTTCGGTCACATTTCTGATGGACAGTGTAACCGTCATTCACGCTCTACAAAAGGTTATACAAAAGCTAAAATACAGATGGTGAATCTGGTATTGCCACTTCTCGCATCGTCATCCTACACCCCATTCACATCCCTCCTCTCCATGAGTAGACAGGGGTCTGGCTGTAAGCGTTGAGAGGTGGTGAGTCCTGGAGCACACCGCCTTCTGATCTGACCATCCCTCAGCGCTCCTAGGTGGAGGGAACCACGTGCCTACTCCCGCACAGCCCATGTGGAGGTGCGTTTCGACCTCACCTCTGTCACCCCCACTGCTACTCACCAGACTCAGGCCGGCCAAAGCCAAAGTTATGACAAGCACCTCCAAAGAAATGGCAAAAGCCGAGTTGTGGGGGAGAGTTATATTAAGACTGCAATTCGGAGACACCCAACTATGGCCCAGGAGTGGGTAATCTGTTCTTCCGCATCACAGACGCCCATAGTGTGAGAGGGGCGCAAGATCCCAGCCGGCTTTATCTGCTGTGAGACTTATTTGGTAGAAACCTCCAGGGAGAACTCTTCTTAGAAGAGGTAGAGCAGCCCCAAAGCCCACGAAATGGACTTGAGCCTTCCTTTAAAGTGACCTTGCAGTGTTTCACCAAAATCTGGATTTATTTCCATTGTGCTTTTCAGTAAAAACACCTTCATGGCCTGAGATGGAAACAGTAATAAAACAGGGAGCTCTTCTAGTCAGTATACATAAAAAGAAATCATACAAACCCAATGTCTTATAGATATTGGTGCTAAAATTGCAGAAAGTTTTAAGAGAATGAAGTTGTTAAGAATTATCAAAATATGAGTACTTCTTTCTGTAAGTGATGTTTGTATAGGAGATATTTAAATATAAATTATCTATGAACCAAAATGAGGAGTTAAGAATAGCACAATAATAGCAATGGTTATTGAAACCATCTGAAATTTCCTCTAGTTCCAGAGTATCACATAACGATATGACAGTTGAAGTTGCTCACAGAATAAGATAGCATTAAAGACATTTCAGTAGACATTTTTGAATTTTCACAAAAGGAGGTCTCTGAAGACTAGAAGATATTTTAGATAATGCAATTATTTAATCAAGAATGTCAAGTACCAGCCATCACACCACCTGCTTTTTAAAGTAAAAGAAGCCAGGAACTAAAGGGGTGGTTTTAAGAGGCAGAGGAAGAATAAGTGACAAAAGGAAGAGAAAACATAATTACGCAGTCTAAAAGAGATGGGTGTAGATTGTAGCTATGCTGTCTTTTTTGTTTCAAAAGTTTATGTATGACCTAATATGTATTAAAACACAAAAAGAAAACTATAAATGACAACTTTTTAAAAAGGAAGTGAGATGCTGCAGTTACATCTTTTGATGCTGTGCTTCTTGCATTCTTTTATAACTCCCACCCCTGCATTTCCTGGTTGCCCTAGACTGCAGGTTGATGACAACATCCATCATTCCCCTTCTAACTTCACCTGTCTCAAGTTTCAGCCTTAAAGGGGATTGCTCAGGTGTTGAGAACGTCAAGTAGCAGGTGCCATGTGCCGTGTGCCTCATATCATTACCAGAAGTATGACGTGACTAAACGTCATACAGTAGTGGCTTTCTAAAGTGCAGTGTCACGGTACAATATGGGCGTGTCCCCTCACTTTGAAGGGGAATGATCCTAAAGTTAATGACATTGATAACTCTACATTATCCAATCCTTTTAAGTTAAAAGGAGTAACTGAATATGGTGGACCATTCAGGGTTAACCAAAATGCCTGTGTTTCAAGCCTGTGAGTTTAAATGTTTCTTTAGCACTCGTAGATTTTCTTGCTCCACTGTTCGCGACTCACCACAGCCGCGGCGGTGCTGGGCCAGGGTCTGAAATTCCTCTGAACCCAGCCCCACATGTTCACCAAATATTTTTGGCACTAAGATTTACTTGAAGTGAAAAAAATTCTGTGGTTTTACAAAGGCCACTTGGCATTGCTTGAGTTTGGGAGATTATTTTTATTTTAAGTCTTACCTTTTAAAGAAACAAACTACAATTTGTCAACTGGGATTTTTATGTTTTAGTAAAGAAAACATCTCTGATCACTTAGCTAAAATTTAATTTTGTAAAATTTTCTGAAGATAAGTAGTCCATCAAAATTATGTATACTTTAAAATAAATTAACATAGCCTTTTTTCCCCATATATAAATAAGTAACCAGGGTAATATTCTTTTTCAAAAGGGAGTAAAGATTATCTCTAGCAAAAAAAGAAATCCTTTTCTTGCTGGCATATGTGGTAATATTGAGTAGATTTAAAAAATTTTAAACTAATAAGTAAATAAGAAATAAGGCAAGTGCTTTCATATAAAGAATAACATATAGAGAAAAGAGTCAGAGGTTAAGAGAAGAAACTAAGTTAATTTCTACAGAAACAAAGGTCAAATGGGTTAAAAATAATTTAGAATTTTTCAGTCAAGGAAGTACAACCCATGTATACTAAGTGGGTGTGTGGGTTATTTTCCGCATATTGTTAAGATATCAGTGCTTTGTTATCCCATAGTAAAGGGAGAATAAGAGTCATTTTTATGATTGAACATTTATAAATCACTAAAAGCTCTTTGATTCTTTGTTAAGATCATTCCATATGCACTTACAGTATTTTCTTGTCAAAGTCTTTACTTCAGGATTGAAATGTTTCTGATGATGGTGAAGTGGCACTGATTAAGTGGCCCCACGACTTATATTATTATATCAGTACCTTCATGTAACCCAGTAATTAGCATATGGATGTATATTACATTCACTACATACATATTATATATGCTCTATACACATACACATGTATATTATATGTATATACTGAGGCAAATATTAGGATAATATTTCATTCGAAAGTCACTAATAAAGTTTGAACATTTGCTAAGAATATTGTGATAGTACTGCTTCTAATAATTTTGCATTTTCTTTCTTTCTTTTTTTTTTTTGGTAATTCTCACCCAAGGGCATTTTTTCATTGATTTTAGACAGAGAGGGAGGGAGTGAGGAGAGAAAGAGAGAAACATTGATGTGAGAGAGAAGTGTGGATTGGCTGCCTTCTCGTATGCGCCCTGCTAGGGATTGAACCCATAACCTAGGTATATGCCCTGACCAGGTGTCAAACCCATGACCTTTTGGTCTACAGGATGGTGCTCTGACCAACTGAGCCATACTGGCCAGGGCTGTATTTTCTTAATAATACCGAAATTTGCATTAAAAAGAAAGCAACAAGACAACACAAGGAACACCTTGTGTGGGAAGCAGGGAAGGTCTTTCCAGGCAGCACACAGGAGTCACGTAACATGGGGATCAGGAAGATAATCTGTGAGTTGAACTACATCTAAAAGCAAAGTTTGATGCTAAGAGAAAAAATAAAAAAATAAAAAGAAAAGTAATAATATTGGGGAATATTTACAATATAATGCATTGCTGTCGAATGTTTTTTCATCCAAATCTTTCCACAGTGATACAAACTTGCAAATGTGTTTGACAATATTTCATTGACTTGTCAAAAGAATCAGTGCACAGTGTAGGTGTTGGGAACAGTTTTAGTGCTGTTTTCATTCTATTTTTTTTAAATCTAAATTGTGCAGTAGATGTTTCATGTTATGACTGAGCATCATGTCTGAGCTCAAACTGTGCTCTCAAAACCTTGGGGATGAGAAGCAGCCCGGTGCCGGGGAAGCCGAAGTCATCTAAGAGCCAATTAGTCAGTCCTGGAAAATCCTAATTTTTGTGATGGTTTCCAAAGGAAATAAAAAAAAAAATCCCTCCTCACTGCTCTGCTCCATGGAAAGTTTGGGAGACAGAATTGTTCTGTTCTCCGTTTGTTAAACCAGGGAATTTCTGAGATTCCTTCCAACTCTGGTTCTAAGAATATCCCCATTGTTATCATTACATCTCATTCTGCTTCAAGAATGTTAAAGGCATAGTCTCTTACATCTGTCTTTGTGAGGAAGAGTAAAGAAAACTGAATTTAGTTTCTTCATGATTAATGCATTTGTCAAATTCTTCCCAAGTAGCAAATTAACTTATTGTGTTTTTTTGTGAATGCAAATTAAAGCTGTACAAACTATTGTGGTTAAACTTAGCAGTCCTTTTTCATAAATTAGAGCTAGCTGATTTAATGTTAATGAAAGGGGCTATATTCAAATACAAACTTTAATGACATGGGTGAATAGCAAATCTTGGACTTCATAAGCTTTTTCTTACATGGAATTTCATGTAACTTGAACAGAAAGTCATTAAAATATAATTTTCTATAGTGAAACCTATATTAATTGCCTTATAGGGAGCCCTGAAAAGTTGCTTTAGAAGCGTCTGGTCCCATGTATCCCTGAGAAGGAAATTGTCTAGTGATTAGTTAATTGTCTCAAAGCAAGGGCCCCAGAGTCAGTTTTTGATAATCACTGTCTTTTTCTTTGTTTAAATATTCTGATCAGAACCGGAAGTAAAACAGATTTTATTTAAATAAGCAAGTATTTTGCTTGTGTTCATACTGGTTATACAAAGAGTACCACCATAAATTTAATAAAAGATTTTGCAACTTGTTGATTCTAAGGACTTAGTCTGCTAACCATGAATGTATGTATGTATTTGTGTGCGTGGAAACTGTCTTCATTAGTCAGATTTTAGAGATGAGTCCTATGAGCTTGGTTCTCTCATACTTTTAAGATTATCTAAGTTTGCTTCAATGGGATTATAGACAAGAATTCCCACTGAACCCTCGTGTTTTCATCACAACCATCTGTAAGCCCATTTTATAGAACATTTATCTGAAAGAGCAGGAGAGCATCAAAATCATTATTTTCTTTGGCTTTTTGTATTTTAATTGCGTTTCTGCTTGGTTTTCCCTCAGTTCAACAAGGAGGAATTTCGACCTTTTTATGTTAGACTTTATTTTTTATTGACTTTTTATATTGACCGAATAAACATAAACTATAGGGGCTAATTATATTCACATTTTTAAAAAGAAAAAATTTATAGATGCTCAATTTGACTACATGTATTTCACACTGGGGTTTAGGAATTTTTATATAATTAAAGTACCTGGTTTTTTAATATTAATGTTTGCAATACTCACTGAATTTAAAAGGCAGTGCCAGATTAGATTTAGTGCTCACTTAATTCTAAGGCTAATCATTTAAATTGAGAGAGATCTAATGTATAAATCTTTGATACATTCCATCTTATTTTTATGTCATACTAAAAGTCATGAAAATTAATAAAACAATGACATTAAAACTGAAATACATCCAGAATCTTTTTGGCACATCATGTAAACTAGGGACGTGCCTAGTGAGAAAGGGGCCATGCTCGGGTAAGTCAGGGGGCTCTGCTAGTTTATCTTGTCTCAGAGTCATCCTTGCTCGGTTTTACTTTAAGAGAAAATGAACTAATGTGGGGCTTTAATGAGGAACATATGTAATATTTCTCACCCACATTTTAATTTTTATCTTGGCTTCCTTAACATCTTCTTTCAAAATGTCAGCAGTGATTAGACTACATTATGGGATAATTAATGTGAACTTTTATCAGAAAGCTAGTTTTGAGTAATACTAGAATGAAACACGTCAATATGTTAAAAATGGAAAGTTGAACAGTTTGCTTTCATATATTAAAAAATACGTATTTTCTCTTTTCAGTTCACCTTTCTTTTCAAATATCAATCCACCCTAAATGTCTGAGAAAAGTTAAATAACCTGCGAAAGAAGCACCTTTTGAAGTCTGGTGGTTTATCAAATCCTTTCATAAAATATGCTATAGATTCACGTATATTATAATAGTGACCATATAGGGAGTTTAGGAAATATTTTTTCCTGTACTTGAACTCAGGGGATGTGGCTGTCCTCTGTTAGTTATGTCCAATTCACACTTCAATGCCAGTTCTCCATATTTTAAAAGTAACTTCATGTACATCACATGCCCTGTCTTCTTCTAAACAAGCCTTTCCCCAAATTTGTTAAAATTATTAAATCATCTGTTTCATCCCAGAATAGTTCTAAAGATGTATTTGACATTTTCTCCTAAGCTGCCTCTGCCAAGTTTAATGACATGTCTGAATACAGGTCATACCCAGAGTGGCAGTGTGACACCTCTTCATGTTGGGTCATATACTTTGGAACACGAGCCATTCATACCATGAAGGCACCATCCTGGGCACTGGTCCGCACAGTTCAAACACCCGTGCAATTCAGCAAGCTGCAATTTAATTCTTGCTTTTATTTGAATTAAAATTCAATTTTAGATTTCAGTGGCTGAGTTCTTGCTTCAGCTGGGTCAGCTCAGGCCATCCGAGTTGTTCTGGGCTAAGACAGCCATGTCGTGCCAGGCAGCTCTTGCAATGTTTTGTAGAGAACATTGTTTATAATCTCCTGCAAAGCGCACCATCAATATGCAACAGCATGACTGCTACTAGGTGGTAGACATCCAGCCATGAGTATTACGATCTACTCTTCTCTTCACTGACCTTCCTTCTTGCGGATTCTTCTGGCTTTCTAGAAAACTATGGAGAATCCTTTGGCATGGTGGCTCATTGACTCCAGATCAGTATTTTTGTTTCTCCATTCTCTTCTCTCAAGTAGTTCTTGACCAAAGAAATAAAGACAACTGGTTGGCTATTTGCACCTCCAGAAAGTGAAATGGGAATGTAATACACCTGATGAAAGCAGCAGTTATTCATGCAAAATTCTGCAGGATTTGCTTTTGTTGTGATTATCATGACCCCAGTTTGTCAAAATGCTTTTTATTTTTTATTTTTGTATTTTTTTAATTTTCTATACTATTCTTAACCTCTCCCTGTCTTTTTCATTTTGTTTTGTTTTGTCAACATTTTTCTGCCACCTCTTTCCCCAGCCCCACCCACCCCCATCTCCCACCCTTAATCCTTCCCCCATTTGGCTCTGTGGATGGGTCCTTTATGCATGTTCCTTGATGACCCTTCCCCTCCCTTTCCCCTGTCATCACCCTCCCTCCTCCCCTCTGGTTACTGTCAGTTTGTTTTTTATTTCAATGCTGTGGGCTATATTTTGCTTGCTCGTTTGTTTTGTCAATTAGGTTCCACTTATAGGTGAGATCATATGGTATCTGTCTTTCACCACCTGACTTACTTCACTTAGCATAATGCTCTCCAGTTCCATCCATGCTGTCGCGAAGGGTAGTAGTTCTTTCTTTCTTTCCGCTATGTAGTATGTCATTGTGTAAATGTACCACAGTTTTTTGATCCACTCATTTACTGTTGGGCACTTAGGTTGCTTCCAGATCTTGGCTATTGTAAATTGTGCTGCTATGAACATTGAGGTGCATAGGTTCTTTTGAATTGGTGTTTCAGGATTCTTAGAGTATAATCCCAGCAGTGGAATTGCAGGGTCAAAAGGCAGTTCTATTTTTAGTTTTTTGAGGAAATTCCAAACTGTTTTCCACAGTTACTGTACCAGCCTGCATTCCCACCAACAGCGTACTAGGGGTCCCTTTTCTCCACATCCCCACCAGCACTTGTTGTTCATTGATTTGTTTATGATGGCCATTCTGACTGATGTAAAGTGGTATCTCAATGTGGTTTTAATTTGCATCTCTCTGATGGCTAGTGATGCTGAGCATCCTTTCATGTGTCTCTGGGCCCTTTGTATGTTCTCCTTGGAGAAGTGTCTGTTCAGGTCCCTTAATTGAATTGTAAATATATTTGCCAATGATACCTCGGACAAGGGTTTGATCTCCAAAATATATAAAGAACTCACACAACTCTGCTCAAGAATGTCAAAATACTTTTTAAAAAGTAGTCTTTTACCAAAAAAAAGGCGGGGGCGGGGGAGACACAACACATGTTGTAAATTATAAATCAACCACTTATAGTTTGTCCTTTCAAGATCCTCTTTGACATTGTTTAGGGAAAGCCATAAATACCTTTGCAAATAAAAGTTATAATCTGCATTTCTCCAACTTTAATAATTAAGGATTTGAAGTAAAAGAGCATGAAACCAAATTTGATGGACTACTTATACTTTCTAAAAACCTTGATAAAACCATACTTCTGCTCTACTTCTCTACTTCGTTCGATAGAATGCCTCTAAAATGTCTTTTTTTTTTTACTAAAAAAATAATTGTCTAATTATGGGAACTCATTGACCATTGGACGGAATGTCAGCAGCCTCTGGGTGGTGAACTGACCCCTTGCCCAGGCCTCGGGGTAAGACTCATTTGAAACTCTTTAGAGAATGCCACCCAGAGTCCAGCCTTTTCAGAAGCTCCTGCTCTCATCAGCCATTGATCATAAGAGATTTCCTTTATTGACCTAAAAGCAAGTCTTTTCATCTTTCTGCCAGCTCAGGCACTTACTGCAAGCAGGCAGACAGCATCCGCAGTGAATACGCCTAATAAAGAGGGCAGGTCCTCCTCCTTGTCCCACAGATGGCGTCCTGTTTCTCTCTCCGGTAGGCAGGCCTGCTGTAATCATGTGTGCTAAAAGGAATTTCTAGCTCCCTCCATCTCTTCACCCTTTTCTTTGCCACCCTATGAGGAAACTGAGGTTAGCAAGATGTCCCTTTTACAAATACACTCAGAAATCACTTAGATTTCACTGACTTGCAGAAATCACTATAGTCAGAGATTGTGGAACCAATGTATGAGGGTTCTCTCTGTGTCCGGAGACAACTTGGAGTGAATTCAGGGTGTTGCTTATGCCCCTGGAGATAACATCAGAAAGTTCCAGATCCCTCAAGCCTGCTCACCCACCTGTGGAGTTTGAAAGGTTCCCAATAGTGCTGACTCTTTGTGACACTTCTCAATTTACAGTAGCTCAGAGGCCACTTTGATTGTTCCCAAAGGCAAAGTGGAGTAAAATGATACTTTTTTCACTCAGAAGGGCTAGCATTTATAGGACACACTCAGCCAGATTCTCAAAATTGCTTCAGAGAATGAAGGCTTCTTTTATGCTCGCCGCTGTTAGATTAAAGGAGGTCATTTAAACACACTGCTTCTTAAAAGTACTCGTTATGAATTACTGGAGAAAAGGTGTACTTCCTGGGTTTCTGGTACACTTAGCAAATGCCAGAGGATGGTTTGAAGTCTGTTTTGAGGACTACACTGTCCTAAACAGCCTTTTCCTTCAGCAAAGGAAGTTTATCAGGGACCAATTTGACTGTGTTTGTTAAAATGCCTTTGGCCATTAAGTTACCTGTAATAACTTTTGATAAGGTCTAAGCAATTTATAATAACATTAGTGGAAAAACCATGATTCTGTATAGCATTTTGTTCTTCCAGTTTATCTAAATCGCTACAAGTGAGGATTTGCATAATTTTGTCTAGTGTTTTCCTATGATCCGAGAGTTTTATATCAAAGGCATACATTTGTTTTATTATTGGGGTTTTTTAAATAATATTTTTACTTTTCAGAGATAGTTGTGTATTTTCCATTTCTTTTAATGTTGAAATGATTTAAAAATACTGATTGCTATGAACTTGGGAGCAGAAACGTCGCCTTGGACAATACTAAAATTCATTTTTTAGTTGATAGTTTGTCTTTTAATATTGAATGTGGTATATCAGTGGTATATGACATCATAAACTTTGTGTCTGTCTCCTGTTTTCTCAAGTACTCTAATATAAGTGCTATGGAAAGCAGTGACACACATCACCAACCAACATATTGTACCCTGATTTAAAATTACAACCTAGTTTCTTATAACTATGTACTTGAGCTAAGAAAAAAAAAATATGTTTTTGTGTTGGCTCTAACTTTACAAATCTCCAGAGAGAGATCAAAACATGAAATTTTTTTTTGGTTGAGGGGAGGGGGGAAATGTTCATTCAGGAACAGAGGGAAGCTTATGGTGGGACTTCCAAAGCTGATTTAAAGTCCTGCAGGTCTCTCCCAAGATACTCAGGGAGAGCTGACTTGTTAATGCTTTGATGCAAAGCAAGTGTGGCAGCTGTTTCAATTTTTCATCAATATTACACACACTGACACAGATAGTAAAGCCTGTCCAGAGACTGCGGTGACCAAGATGTCGGGCAGACTCTCAGTGGTGTGGCTCTCACTCTCTGGGCATAAGCATGTTCGGTCAGGAGGAAGGGGCGTGAACACTTTTGGAGGACAGTTGGCACCATGCAGGAAAATCTCCCCAGGCCACCTTCTCGGACAGTAGATTAACTATAGCCACACTGATCCTGTGGTGTCCCCCATGCCCCACCCTGCATTATTCCCACCCTCATCCCCACCCTCCATTTAGTAGCTTTTCTGCAACTAAATGCAAGGATTAGAGGAACAGGAGGAGAGCCAATATTTCCAAGTACTTTCCAGGTAAAAATAACACTGAGACTTCTGATCGAGCTCACTTCTGTAGGAGCACAAAGCATCGTGATGTGCCATTTACTTCTCATTCGAGTGTTATTTATTGACCACCCATCTTAGACTAAGTATGGGATATAAAGGTGAAATAAAACATAGTCCCTACTTTCAAGGTGCTCCCTGTCGAGAGGAGTAGGCAAAGATATAAAGACAAATTGTGTAATAATATAAAGAATTAGAAAAATAAACTTTAAAAAATTCTATTAGGTTATTCAGAGACTCCTAGACATAAGATCAAGCCCCGACCTGGTCTCTGACTCTGCCCAGTCTCTTTACCCCACTGATGAGACTTAGCGCCAGTTACTTGACATGTATTGTTGGCATCATAGAAACCACCCCTAACAAGGTACAAACCCCACCCGCTATGGCTAGTGTGGCTCTCTCTGGTGGAAGTATGCCCAGTCCTTTGCCAGTCCTTAAGAACAATAAATGCATATTCCTAGCAAGAAAGTTCTTGAACCCAGCCATCCCTGACCTCACAGTAACATTTGTGGTGGCCCATTGTGCTGCCACATGAGAGCATCTGTGGGACAGGCCAGTGGTGAGATTGGGGTCCTTGCTGCCCGCCTGCTGAAGTCATAAATTTGTAGAGCCAGAAGTGACCTTAGCAGCCACCTATTCCAACTTCCTTCCAAGAGACACCTCTCAAGTGACATTGTGGGTTTCAAATCAAGAACAGCTTGAAGCCACAAACTCAGCTGGCTTACCGTTGTCGTGGAACTTGGGGGCCATTCGTTGCACACAAAAATAGGGTGCACAGGTTGTAAGCAACCACTGACTGGCCTTAGAGAGCCTGTGGAGAATCTCAGTTCTGGCTTTCTGCTACCTCTCTCTGTTCATGTCTTCTCGTGGGATCTCCTCCTCCATTATCACACCTCTTCTTGGTCTTCTCCTTACTCTGTTCTTTCTGCCAGGGTGGCCTCATCCACTCTGGTGGCAGAGACTGCTGGCTGCCCACCCAAGATTTGCTCCCCTTCGCCCCTATAGAGAGTTGTTTCTAGGAAGTAGCACCGGCTGATAGCATTGGAACAGTGTCATGGGCTTTTCTGGCCCAAGGTGGCTTAGAAGGGGTTGTACATTTTCTCCCCTCTCATCTCCACCTGGCATGTAGATGTCAGTGCACAGGGCAACCACAGAAAACCCCAGATTGAAGATAACACCATGGAAGCGCCATCATTCTGGGTCCCTAAGTAACTACACAGAACAGAGGCTACCGCGGGCCCTTCCCCACATACACGTTCTCATACTGATCAGGATCACCCACCTTGGACGTTATGCAGCGAGAAATAAACTTCCATTTGGTTAAGTCACTGAGATTTTAGGCTTTAACTATTGCAACAGCTGCTGGTGTTACCCACCTGCCCCCAACTCTATACCCGTGGGCTAGACTTTGTCCCTGAGCGTCACACCTGCATATCCAACTGGACATCTCCACTGAGATGCCCCACAGGTCATCAAACTCAGTACACTCAGAACTGAACAAATGGCCCACCACCTTCCCACACACACGCTGGCTCTTCCTGTTACTCCTTCATACACTCAGCCACCCAAGCCAGAAAGCCGGGCGTTGTTCCAGATTCCCCCCTGTCGTTCACCTCCCACGTTAACCCCTCCTCACTACCTGTCCCGCTCACTCCTCTTCCCCACCCTGATTGCTGCATTCTCATCTGGTTTTAGTAACAGCAGCCTCACCCCTACTCCAGCCTGCTCTCCTAGCTACTACTAGAGTTGTCTCTTTGAAATAAAAGTCTGATTGTGCCTCCTCCCTCCGGAAAATCGTCCCGTGGCTCTTTCTGGCCTGCAGATTAAAAATCAACGTCCTAGTTTGGCACCTAAGACCAATTTTATGGACGCCCTTCTGCCTGCCTCTCTCCTCTCCCGCCATTCTCCCATGTGCACCTGTGTTCTAGCCCTAGAAAATGCCCTGAAGTTTCCCAAATACCCTTTCTCTTCATCCTGTTGAATTTGTAGTTCCCTGTCCCCTGAACACACCCCATCCCTCATGCTGGTGTTCTTCGTATGATTAGTTCCTTCTCATCTTTCCAACCTCAGCTCAGATATCACCCCCATCGGGAACCTTGAGCCCCACACCCATCTCAGAGATCTCAGGTTGGTCCTTCCCTCCCACCTTGTGCCTGCTCCATAGAATTTGTCTCTGTGCAGCCATCAGCAAACCCAGGAGTTCTTGCCTTCTTGCCCGAGCTTCATGCTGTTGCGTAACGACTGTTTGAGAACAACCAGCTTGAGCCACACTGCCTGCAGTTGCCGTCAATCCATGTTTGTGGATATAACCTGTGTTGTCCACTCCTGCCTGCCACATAAACGGGTAAAATATGCCTCAAAGTGCTGATGGCAGTGCCTGGCGTTTAGTAAGCTTTCAATGACTGTTAACACAATAATTGGTTTTTTTTTTTTAATGTATTATGATAATTGTTTTTATTGCCATCAGCATTAATTAACGCCTGTGACCATAAATGATTTCACACCCATACCAATGTTTTTTTCTATTTCTTTTGATTCAAAATAATGGGCTAGTCATTTGGACTAAAGAAGCATTTTCCTTTAATGGCTCTGAAGTGAGTAGAGTGCAAGGCAAGGGATCTAGAGCAGCGGTCCCCACCTTTTTGGCGCCGGGAACCAGTTTCGTGGAAGAATTTGTCCATGGACAGGATGGCGGTGGGGGCGGGACCCACCGAGGGCAGGCGGCGCGGCTCAGGTGGTGGTGCGAGAGAAGCTTCGCTCCCCAGCCGCTCACCTCCTGCTGTGCCAGCAGTTTCCTAACAGACCATGGACCAGCACCGGTCTGTGGCCCAGGGGTTGGGGGCCCCTGATCTGGAGTCCCGGGTTCGGGTCCCACTGTGAATACCAGCTGCGTGAGCCTGAACTAGTCATTTAAGTCACTCTGCGCCTCTTTTTGGCCACCTGCAAAGCAAGGACAAAAATAGCTTCCTGACCCACTTCCAACAGGACGATCTTAAGGAACAACCTAGGTAATGAATATAAAAACATTTTCAACTCTAAAAGATGTATAAAAGTTCATTATTAGTTGTATTTCCAATAACACATGCAATATTAATATAAACAATCTTTGTTTAATGTTGTCATGCTTCTCTTTTTCCTATTATCAATTTCAAATATTTTCACATTTTTAAATGAGTGGACAGTATTTATAAGTCGTCTAGAGCTTCATGAGCAAGGTCTCAATTTGATTTTTCAGGATGTCCAAATATTTCTGGCTTGAGGACTTCACGCTACCGCCTCACTGACAATGTCTCCCTAAATTGATGCTATCTCTGACTCCATGCTCCCTTTTGTCCTTTATTGGGCCTTCCACTTGGTGGGCATTCTAGCTTTGAATGAATGAATGCTACTGAAGGATAGAAAAAAACCCCTGAGTGCCCACTGTTTTGTCTGCTGCTTCCTATTCGACTTCAGATTTCTCACTTGATGATGATGATGGTAATCATGATGGACTTTTTTTAATTTTAATTTTCAATTACAGCTGACATTCAATATTATTTTATTAGTTTCAGGTTTACAGCACAGTGATTAGACCATTAAATAATTTATGAAGCGATCCCCTGGTAATTCTGGTACCTACCTAGCACCATGCGTAGTTATTACAATATTACTGACTAGATTCCCTATGCCATACTTTACATCCCCATGACTATTTTATAACTACCAACTTGTACTTCTTAATTCCTTTACCTTTTTCACCCATCCCCACAAACCCCTCCCATTTGGCAACCCTCTGTTCTCTGTATCTATGAACCTGTTTCTGTTCTCTTTCTTTATTTTGTTCTTTAGATTCTACATGTAAGTGAAATCATGTGGTATTTGTCTTTCTCTGACTGACTTATTTCACTTGGCATAATACCCGGTAGGTCCATCCATGTTGTTGCAAATGATAAGACTACAGTCTTTTTTATGGCCAAGTGATTTTCCACTGTGTCCATGTACGACAACTTCTTTATGCACTGGGTATCGATGGGCTCTGGCGTTGCTTCCATATCTTAGATATTGTAAATAATGCAGCAGTGAACAGAGGGGTGTGTATATCTTCTCCAATTAGTGTTTTGCATTTCTTCAGCTACATATCCACAAGTGGAATTGCTGGGTCCTGCACCATTTTTAATTTTTTAAGGAAACTTGGTGCTGATTTTCCATAGTGGCTGAAGCCATTTGCAATCCCACCAACAGCACATAGGGCTCCCTTTTCTCCACATTCTCGCCATCACTTGTTTGTTGATTCATTGATGATAGCCATTTTGAAAGGCATGAGGTGATATCTCATTGGGGTTTTAATTTGCCTTTCTCTGATGATTAGTGATCCTGAACATCTTTTCATATGTCTATTGGCCATCTGTATGTCCCTTCTGGAGAAGTGTCTATTTAGGTCCTCTGCCTATCTTTAATTGGATTGTTTGTTTATTTTTATTTTTATTTTTGTTTTGGTGTTGAGTTTATGAGTTCTTTATAAATTTTGGATATTAACCCTTATTGGTCTTATCATTGGTGAATATCGTCTCCCATTCAGTAGGTTGTCTTTTCATTTTGTTGGTGGTTTGCTGAGCAAAACCTTTTTAGTTTGACATAGTCCATTGTTTATTTTTTCTTTTCCTTGCCTGAGGAGATATATCAGAAAAAAAATATTGCTAAGAGAAATGTTAGAGAGTTTACCACCTATGTTTTCTTCTAGGATTTTTATGGTTTCCAGTTTTACGTTTAGGTCTTTAATCCATTTTTGAGTTTATTTGTGGATATAGTGTAAGAATGTGGTCTAATCTTATATATTTATGTGTATTTCCACAGTTTTCCCAACACATTCATTGAACAGACTATCTTTTCTTCATTGAATATTCTTGCTTCCTTCGTCATAGATTAATTGACCAACAGGTGTGGGTTTATTTCTGGGTTGCCGATTCTGTTCCATTGATCTCTGTGTCTGTTTTTATGCCAGGGCCATCATGTTTTGATTACTGTAGCCTGTAAGTATAGTTTGATATCAAGTAGTGTGATCCCTCCAGCTTTGTTCTTCTTTCTCAAGATTGCTGTGTCTGTTCAGGGTCTTTTGTGGTTTCAAATAAATTTTAGAATTATTTTTTCTATTTCTGTGAAAAAATGCCATTGTTATTTCGATAGAGATTGCATTGATCTATAGATTGCTTTGGGTTGTGTAGACACTTAGTGATGTTAATTCTTTTTATCCATGTGCACAATATATGCTTCCATTTATTTGTATATTCTTCAGTTTCTTTTTTTAATGTCTTATGATTTCCTGAATACAGGTGTGCTTTACCTTCTTGGTTTAAATTTATATCTAGAGGGTTTTTTTTAAATGCAGTTTTAAATGGGATTGTTTTCTTAATTTCTCTTTCTGATAGTTCCTTATTGGTGCATAAAAAAATACAACCAATTTCTGAATATTAATGTTGTATCCCGCCACTTTATTGTACTCATTTATCAGTCCTAGCAGGTTTTTGGTGGCATCTTTAGGGTGCTGTCTATATAGCATCATGTCAGATGATGGATATTTTTGAGCTCTTATGTGTCAGGCACATTTCTAAGCCCTTTCCACTTAATCACAACAACTTCATCAAAAGAGCACACAACCTTGATCCACTGTAATGTAAGCTCCATAAAGAACAGAACCTTTTATGCCTTGTCTGCCTCAGTCACTGCTAAATCCTTAGGGACCAGAGCAGTGCCTAGGATGTACATAATAGGCACTCAAGAAATAGGAGTTGAAGTGATTTGCTCTACAAAGAATTTTTTGATCCTTAGGACTTCGGGGTTTTCTGGGTATTTGTGATTTAATTTTGATTTTGTATTATTTGTAGTAGTAGCTGATTGTTTTATAATGGAAATGATTAACTTTGTAGAATACATTATAAATACAGCTTATAAAATACTGTCACATATAATCTCATTTAATTTAAAGCAACCAATGACATTTTACTACCAGAAATGCTAAAGTACAATGCCCATACCTAATGGAAAATAAATTGTGTCCATTATTACAAAACTGCCAGTTCAGTTTCTTCAGTGAGTAGTAAGTACTTCAGTTAAATTAAATTAAGGATGCTTAGGGCTTAAAATAAGGGATTATCGTAAGTCAGATTTTTTTTTAATTGAAGAAAGAAAATACTAGAAAATGGCTTCCCATTTGGCGTACAAAGAGGGAATATCATTTGGAAATTTATTTAACAACTTTGAAACGTGGTTGCAAGGCTGATTCTTATAAAGTTTGTGCCCCTAAAAAAAAAAATCAAAAAATTTTCAAAATAAAATGTTCTAGTATGTGATTAAAATTAGATTTGATAAGATCTAAAAGAAACATTCCTTGTTAAAAGCCATGAAGATTTGCATCAAACAATGACTCGGGACAGTAATGGTCATTATTTACTCTCCACATTCTACCCAATGAAGGAACAGTTTATATAAAATCTAGGGAGTACTCAGCAATGCTACAGAAAGCAGCATCTGTAGTGCTTGAGGAGGATTACATTTTAGAGCACTTGTCTAGTGTCTTTAAATGAAATTTTTAAATATTATGATGTGTTAAAGGCCAAACAAAAATTTGAAACCAGATTACAATCATCATTTAAACATTGACGTCTGCAGTTATCATTGGTTTTTGGTAGGTGAAGAGAAATATTTCTTTAAACCCTCAGATAAATGTGACTAGTCCATTTGTTGTTCCACTGTTTTCAGCACTTGAAGTATTTCAATTTTTGTTCAATAGTGTAACCTTTGGAGTCCTGCCTAATAATGACTTCAGTTGTGCTGGCCTCCCAAAAGATAAATTAAAATAGAAATGCATATTTTCTAATTGTGACTCCATCCCCAGTTGTACATTGGCAAGGGCGGCCACGCTGAATGTTAAATTAACTCTGCACAATAGCCAGAGTCTATGTAACATCAAAGTTTCCCAAAGTCACTTTCTTAATCGTGTGAAGGATAGCCAAGACTCTGATTGGTACGTAGCTGTATACAATCAGAGGGAAAAACATTTAGACATCCCGGCATGGTATTTCCATTTAAATCTGATTACAGTGAAATAAAACTGTAGCCATTAAGGTTTAGAAGAACTACAAATACAAGCCGTAAAAGAAGACAGATAGTAAATGAGGTAGTAAAACATTCCGGCAGGGTAAACAGTCTACAGCACTCATTCAAGTCTTCCCAAAGCCAAATGCGCGATTCAGTACAGACCTTGCACCAGTCCCTGAGCTCCACTTAAACCTGCAATTAACCTTTCACGCCTAATGAAGCTGTTTTCCTGGAAAATTAAAATATATAGAGGTGCCTGCTTTTACACAGACTGGAGAGGAGAGCATTCCAAAATGAATGACTTCTGAGGCTTTGTTCGAATGTGAAATGGGAGTGCTGTGTTTGTATCTAAAATGAGTGAGGATGCTCTTTTCCCCAGCAATTTCATTTGATGTGCAGTATTTTATTACAGTGCTTATTAATTGTTCTGCATAATTGTAAAAAAACACACATCAGTAATTTTATGGTTAGATTGTTACTACTGGAGTCTTCTAAGACCATTCTGCTTCCATTAGGAAAACCTAGAGTTTTTCTAAAGATAACTAAATTCCTTGATGTTTCTCTTTGGTGGTTTTCATCACCAATTTAGAGGTTTAAAAGGGTATATTTGCCATTTTATATTGTACTTTCTTTAGGGCATGTGTACACATGGTTACTGAGAAACAAAGTTCTTAAATTTTAGGAAGAAAACACTGGGTTTTCTTTTTTTTTTTTTCCTTAAGCTTCTGGGTAAAGATCTGATTTTGCTGCGTCTTCTACTTACAAAATGCCTGTGGTCACTCGTAGCATCCGAACTGGTGACTACTAAATTGTGCCGATGATCTGCAGGAAATCCGCGTGGTCTCAGAGGAGTCCGATTCCTTCACAGCTGGCCCGGCCCGGGGCCATCTAGAGGGGCCCCGAGATGTTCTGCGTTACAGGCACCAGGTTGAAACGCCAGGGGCCACGGAAAATGGAACAGGAAACAGAAAATGGTACTTACCTTCTTAGGAGGTTTATAATTCGTATTTAAATAATCCGACTGCCATAGTGTCGGGTATTTAAGGACTCCAAGTGCAAAAAGGTAAAGCTTATAATAAATGTTTAAACCCCAGCATTTTTATTGAATCTCCCAGCATATTTTGATATTCATTCTGCTAGCCTGCGGCGTCTGTGAATCATCTTGACATGGTAAATGAAATTCCTTTAGACCACCAGTCCAAAATAATGAATTGTTCCCTCAGTTAATTGTATTGCTTTGATAACAAGGAACTGTGCTAGGCCTAGAGAACGCAGTAAGTGGATTTCATCAGATGATTTGTGTGACGTTTTGAAAAATGATCTTCTGGACTGACCTGATTTTCATGGGACTCTCGCGGCGCCAGCGGGAGCTCCTGCGCAGCATCCTCCTGGGAGCAGGGACTTCCTCCTAAGGTTTGGGGAGCATGGGTTCGCCGCCAGGTAACCGCTCCCGGGGAAATGCTTCCCCCGGAAATCTGCCCTACGAGGAAGCATGCGCCTCAAAGGGCGAAACAGAGAACTGACTTCTAAGTTACTCTTATCTTATTGACGCATATATTTTTTTTAATCCAGGAAGGATCTCAAGCCATGTTCATCTCTTCATCGCGGGTTTAAAAATAAACCAAATAACAAGCAAAGGCTCTTCGTTCAGAACTTGCCTTAAGTAGCCAGGGAGTCAGGCACCAGAGCTTGTTTGTGTTTTGGCAGAGACTGAAAGGCAGGCAAATGTATGGGAACTCTTTAGAATGGAAAAAAGAGGCGGCTTCCTGGATGGTCAGACAGCCGGACGCCCGGACTGGGGGCTGTGGCCTAGCGAAGCTGGAGGCGGGCTAGTTGGACGCAGGGTGTCCTGTGTGGTTGTTAGGGGAGCCTATTTTCTTTTCTCTGATTGGTCCTGAGTTGGAAGCAGGGACAAACATTACAGAAGCTCGCAGTTACTAATCAAGCCCTGGATTTTGGGGGCGCATTGATACAGAGCTAATAATTTGACTTCCACAGTTGTTATTAGAGACGGCAGTCTGACTTCCTGCAAGTCTGACACAGCGGGGGGCTTCTGTGCTGGCTGTGTCTAAGGGGTTGGTGTCCTGGGCGGGTTGCTGCAGCTCGTGGGCCAGGGTTCTGTTTTTCTACATGGTCTGGCCTTTGCCTATTTGCATATTCAATCTCTCACCAGCATATAAATATTACATTGCAGGGGAAGAGGAGGTAATACTGTCTTTTTGAAAGAGTCACTGACTCGACTTTTTACCAATTAAGAGAATTAGGTTCCCTACCATAAAGCATGCTGAGGGGAAATGGTAGAAATCACTTTAATTTTTCTTTCTTCCTTTTTTAATGAGTCTTCCACACACTAGACAGTTCAGGGAGGCAGGGCCTCATCACTCCCGTGTGCCGTCGCGGCCAGGCCCTCTTGCAATCAGATGAATGAGGACCCAGCAATTTTCGGGGTTGCTGTCCTTCAAAGTTCTCCAAATATTAAAACATGAAGAAATGCAGGCATAGTAATAAAACCTTGTACCCAACAATTTGACACTTAAGTGTTCACGCACACAGACACACGTAACTCTTACGATTAGTGTGTCACTTACTAATAACCTAGCGGGACTGATATAGCAGAGTGACTCATGGGGTGCCACACGCCGTGTGGTGTTTATTGCACATAAGCTTAAATCTGAATGAAGACCTCACTTGGCCCATCAGGAAGGTGAGACCCGGGCAGGTGGCCCTCTCCATGTCCTCTGTGAGTACACCTGGTGGCCACTCAGATATCACTGGGGGAAGAGTGCAGGATTCCCTGCGTTCGTGTTGCCTTTTACACAGAATCCGAAAATGCAGTTGATTTTCCATTTTCATAGAAAAGAACCAAAAGCTGTCAAATTAAAATAAGCATGATTTGCAATTTCATTTGTAAATTAAGAACTGAAACATGGTTTATGATTTATTATTTTCAACTGAATGTGCTTCCGAGCTTATGAACCATTACTAAACCCAGGATGTGTTGTGAGAGACACTACTTTAATTAGGCTTTGGACTTCATATGCCCCGAAATACAAAGACACAGTGACAGTTTTGAATTAGCATACAGTTTCCTGTCAACTGTTTACTTCTCTGCTGGCACCACCTTCTGCAAGGGAACCGGCCTTAGCAGCCACACGTAAATGGGAAAGTATTTTTTTCTCAGAACTCCTTCAGACTAGGTCACACATAGTTTAATGAATAACATGATTTCATATTTGGATGCTGTGATCATTGAAATGAGTGTAAGTGGTCTCTGTCCACATGGAAGGAGACATATACGCATGATTTGTCCTATTTGGCCGTCTCTGGACAAGAAGGTGCCAGGAATGAAGTAACAGAAGGTTGCAAAGTACGACAGCAGTATGTCAGGAGATGAAGGCCTGTGTGCACTGAACTTTTGGTTCGTATGGCCGTGGTCTGTGGTTTCTTTTAAATAATGTGCTTCAGCTCCTCCCTCAAAGAAATAACAAAATTAGTATTTCCAATAGCAGAATAAGTGACTAAGACATCTGTGTTGGACATTTAAGAAGTTCCTGTGTGCTTTTCAAAGGTCAAGAAAGCAATTTTTATTTAAACTTTGACCCCTTGATCTTGTGTTATCTCCAAGAAATTCAGGATAATATATAATATCCTGAAAGAGTATGTTATTTAACAGTAACCCTTAAAAGGTCAATATGTGAGACTATTAACTTAGCCGGCAATAGCTGTAATTGTTTAATCCCATCTTTCTAACACCACCAATTTCTCCTTCACAAATAGCTTCTCTTCTCTTTACAAAGCTACTCGAGGCTTCTTTTTTCCTTTAAAACATACATGGACTCAGGTAATCATATATGTCTCCATATATTGCACATGACCTCGCTGTTTCCCCTATAAACCCGTTCAGAATAAACTGGCCCACAGGAATAAAGTGGTTTAATGACATGTTCCGCAGGACGAGACCTGCAGGCAGGGACCTCCACTGGCAGCACGGGGGGAGCCGTCCGTGAAGGCTCCGGGGCTGGCTCAGCTCAGTCCAGAATCAAGGCCCCAAGGTCTTGCAGAAGGCACTCTGGCGTCTTGGTTTAGTATGTGATTTGGTATGTTCTGTTTTACTCAAGAATTATAGGGCGCTCAACAGAAACCGAAATGATTTATGGGTAGCTGTGATAAACCAGGGTATCTGTTTGGAGTCATTGCTTTTGCAAATTTAGGAAACTCTTTATTATCCCTGAACATCTTACCAGATGTTCCTGTCAGTCAATGGACAACAATGTGTAACTAAGCAGTGTTTTTTTGGATTGCCCAAGAGAGCTAGAGATCACTTTCATGTTGATATTCCGCTGATAATACTCAAGGCTCTTTTCTTATGTTTAAGATATTTATCAGCTAAATTTCTACAGGTTACCTTTCTTCCACATCCACTGGCGCATAGCACGGCTTCATCCCTGGGGAGCTTGCTTTTTTCTTCATAAAAACAGTTTAAGAGAATGAAAAGATAAGCCGTAGACGGGCAGAAAATTTCTGCAAAACACATATCTGGTACAGGACTGGTGTCGAAAATGTAAAAGAAATCTATTAAAACAGCAATCAGAAAACAAAAAGCTCAATTAAAAATGGACGAAAGATCTGAACAGATACCTCACCAAAGAAGATATACATATAACAAAAAAAGCATACAAAAAGAAGTCCAGCACCATGTTATTGGGGAATTACAAATTAAAACAACAATGAATTGCAGCCTCACACCTATTAGAATGGCTAAAATCCAAAACGCCGACAGCAGCAAAGGCCGATGAAGATGTGGAGCAGCGGCGACTCTCATTTTATTGCTGGTGGTAATGCAAGATGGCGCCGCCACCTTGGAAACTGGTGGCAGTTTTTTTCCAAACTGGAGCACAGGTTGACTGTGTGACTCAAGGATCGTGCCCCTAGGTATTTGTGAAGTGAAAACTTAACGTTCACACAAAAACTTGCATATGGATGTTTATGGCAGCTTTATTCATAGTTGCCAAAGAAATGAAAGCAACCTGGATACCCTTCAATGGATACACAAATTGTGGTCCATCTATACAATGGAATGTTACTCAGCGATGAAGAGAAATGAACCATTGTGCCGAAGAAAAGGATACAATGGAACTTGAAGACATACTGCCAAGTGAAATGAGACAGTCTGAAAAGGCTTATATTTTACTATTGCAATTATATGACATTCTGGAAAAGTCAAAACTATAGAGACATTTTTTAAAAGTCAGTGATTACCAGAGTCCCAGGAGAAGGGGAGAAATTTATTGGTAAAGTGCGGGGGATTATTAAGGCAGAGAGGCTGTTCTGTATGATACCGCATTGGTGGGTGCGTGACATTATGCATTTGCCAAAATGCACAGAGCAGTTCAATGCCAAGTGTGGACCCTAATGTATACTGTGGACTTTAGTTAATAATCATGTATCGATATTGGTTCAATTTTTATATAAACCTTAAACTTCCCTAAGAAATTTCTTTTAATTTAAGTGTGATGACCTTTGTCCCATACACATACACATACAAATAGTAATGCTGGACATTCCTTTGTACATTCAGAGTAAACCTGTGTTCAGACGTAAAAACTACGTTGTGGGTCATATCCAGCACTCACTGTGATGGTTTGCCATCTCTGCACTTGATTGCCTGAGGTCACAACCAATGAACTTTGTTAGATCCTTGTTCTTTCATGAGTGAAATTCCCATGTCCAAGTTAAGAAACCTCGTAAGTAAAGATTAAACTACTTGGTAACTCCCAATAAACAGTGAAATGTTTGATGACTGAATGTAAAGCAGTACAGTTAAGGTGCTAAGCTGCCTCTGTCGCCATCCTAGAAATATCTTAGCAGACATTTCAAGGCCTCTTTCCTTTTCTTCCAGGCCTCGCCATTGCCAGTGCTCTAATAGACATTTCACAACAGAAGCCTTCAGAGAGCAAAGACAAGACTTCCGGAGTCCGAAACCGAAAACACCACCTCTCAACACGTCAAGGAACTTGTGTCTGAGAAACAGGAGCTGCTCCTGGATAATCTGTACTGTTTCACTTTGTCAGTGGCTTCCGTTAAGGCTGGTCCATGGCCTCAAGCTTTATGAAGGCAGACTCTGTATGGTCCCAGGACCCAAGTACAGTTCCCTGCAAATGGGCACTGACCCAAGTGGCCAAAGAATGCTCATGAGTTTTATAGAAGTAACAGTATTGAAGGTCAAGGGTGATAAAGTCAGTTTTTATGACTCTCGTAGGCGTATCCTAGATAACATTAAATTGCTCTGGAAAAAAAGATGTATATTGTTTCTTATGCAGATGAAAAATATGTAATTCGTATAAACCAAACTGTTTATATCCCAAGACATTAAAGAAAGACGTTTTATAATGCCTGAGCGATGAGAATTGTACAGTTTTTGCCTCATAAGCAAACTTAAAATCACTTGTATATGAACAGGAAATGAACAAATTGCAATGGCTTTAAATACTGTTTTATCTCACTGTAAATGTAAATGCAAGATTTTGATTTAGTAGGATGTAGGCAATGTATTTAAATATTTCACATGACAGTATCACATTCAGACTCGTTTTGAGAATGTGTCTATTTTCCACCTAACTGGAATGCAGAGCCGAATGAGTGCATTTAGACGGATGGTAGGTGCGGCTTCACAGGGGGTTTATTAGAATTCTGAGTGAAGAGGACCTTCGTGCCGTCCATGCCGACCGCCTAACTCATTGTCAGAGCTGATAGAGCATGGAAAAGCCTGTCCAGCAATCAATTTCCCCCCTCCGTCCAAACGCAGCCTCCAATGCCACAGACCTGCAGAGAGATGCAAAAGCTATTCCGCTGTAACATGGTAATTTGTAATTGCCTAGGAACCATTGGATCAGACCTAAACGATCCCTGTGCATTTTTATAAGAACACATCATCTTTTTTTTTTTTTTTTTTGGTCTTCCTCTCCTAGCTGCTAGATTTCATCCACCTTTTACAAATGTGATGGAAAGCATTGTAGAGGCGACAACTCCTAAGTTACAATATGGCCCAGGTTCCTTCCTGCCAACCACCTCACTGAGAATACGAGCAGAGAGATGTATTTGCTGGCAAGCATCTACAGAATTCTCATTTCTAACATGAACACATTAGTGTCATGAGGGAAAGTCCTCAGTGTAAAAAATAAGTTCATTATTGCCCCCGATTCAGCCTATTATTAATGACTCAAAATCAAATTATAGTAGAAAGGAAAAGCGATGTAAAATGGGTTTCGCATTGGAACGTAGGATCACGCGTGTCCTGAGTTTGACCACAGCCCAGGAGAACTCAGTAGCATTACAGATCTTATTGGGAACTGTAGGTTCTCACTTCAGGGTGACGACGAGATATGTGGAGGGAGCACTGAGAGATATCCAGAGCTGCTTTACACGATACAGTTTTGTTCAAGATGAAAGTCATTGAAATATAATTGATGTTGAGAGCTACACATGTACTTTTCATGTTCTCTGGGTTTCTGGAAGGTAATGAATGACACGTCACTGTTTACAGCTAACGCATAGTTACTTGCATGCTGTGGTTGTGCAGTAGCGGAACACGACCCTATTGTGATATTAAGTGTTGATTTGATAATGCCATTCATCCATGGTCAGCTTTACTTTGATGAGGATCGAATGTAATGTGTATCAGGAATGATCACACAATATGTAGTTGCATCGTATGTAAGATTGCTAGGTTGCTTCTAACCATGACTATGTCGTTGTTTTAATAATTAGGCATTTATGAATTATAGTATATATTCCTTATGTTCGCATGATAATTTTGCTATTTTCCATGCGTTAAAAATAAGACTAATTCTTAGAGTAATTTTATCTGTAGCCTGTGGGGTATTCGCGGGGGCGGGGAGCGGAGCTGGTTTCACCTCCTATGATATTTTATCTCTCAACAAAAAGTGAGCAAAGTTTGTAAATGTCTCCTGAAAACAATCAGACAATTTCATTAGCTTCCTTTTGGAGCCCTTTAAATGTTCATTTTTTTCTCCTGGAAAAATAAATTGACAAAACTGGTGATTACAAAAATATAATCATTTAAAAATAAAATGATTGCCCAATTTGTGTAATTCTCTTAATGACTGTCATGAGAGAAAGCTTATTTTAAAAAAATACAGAGTTCTGTGTAAAATCTGTTTCAGCTTTATTTTTAGAGAGTCTAAGCAAACAGTGTTACTGTGAAAGAATTGTCAACTTTCATCCACCTCAAATCCCATCAGGTTCTTAAAGTTTGAAAATTTGAATTTTAGAGAATTATGGGACATAATGCAATGTTAAACTCATAATATACCTTCCTGGGTCAAATATTGCTAACTTTGTGACTAATTCTGCAATATCTTTCCAACTTATCAAAGCTTTATTACTGGAAATAAAATTATTCACCCTCAGGTGAAGCAGATTGAAAAGACCTTAGGGATAATGACATAGGAACCTGTCATGTTATTGAATATTTTTGTCCCCACATCGCAACAGTTTTAATTTTGTATGCTTCCTTTTATTTTTAACCAAACCACAGGTAAGCAGAAACTCTTAGAGAATTTAGCGGGTAAATGACTGATTCTCTTGAAAACTTACCTTAATGGAATTCTGTATATATCAATTTAGAATGACTTTGAAAAATTCTTTAAATTTTTAGAATTTATTATTCTTCCACATATGAAAATTTTTGGTTAAATGGAATGGGGTTTTTTAAATTAACCTGGGGACACTAGTTGGACCCAACTAGAGAATTGTTGTTAAAAGATTGCACATGCTTACAGATTGATACAATAAATTTTAAGAGGATTAAGAGTTTTATAATTGCTTTAAACGAAAATTTATTCTAGGGATACACTTGGAAAATGTATGCCATAAACCACTGTATTATGTTCACTAGGAAAACTTGAAATAGGACATATCTCACTGTGTAATCAATACTTACTGTACTTCCCAGTCACTCATTTTTGGGGGGGGCTCCAGTAAGACAGAGTGACTGGGTGGCTATTGTACGGCAGGGTCACTTAGCGTGCAGACTGGTGCACGGGGCTGAGAACAGACGTTGGAACCGACTTTGAGCGGTGTGGTACCGGGCAAGTTTTAACCTTTGAAGCCTCGGACTTTTTCACCTGTGAGGGGAGGTAAGGGTGCCCAGTTGGTGAAACTGTCGTGAGCCTAGAAGAAAATAAACATAAAGCTCCCGCCACAATGCAGTGTAGCTGCTAGGAACCATCATGGGGCCACCAGGCCACTCTTTTCTGCCCATTGATTTACGCCGCTGTCTCTTAATTTTTCATCTATCCTTTTACCACAGTAAAAAGCCAGGTAGGTTTTGGTAAATGAAGATTTCATGAAAACCTTGAATAAGTTCCTGTATTTTAGGATGTAGAGATTTCTCAAAAACTACTTTGATATTTGGGTCAATAGAGGGTTTGATTCTTTCAAAATATATACCTTTTTAGCAGAGTAATTTTTAAATTACTGCTTGATGACATTTAGACAGGAACATCAGTTGCCTCTTTTGCTTTCAAATTAGACAAAAACAGATCAATCCTTACATTTGGTTGTCATGCATGGAACATCTTTTTATTCTCTGAACATAAAACTATGATTTGAAAAGCTTTTTATATAAAAGGCTTTTAAAATTAAAGCAGATGAAATGAATCAATTCTACCCACATTTTTTTTTTTTAAAGATTAACTTCCAAAGCCCACCTGATGCTTTACCGGGGTAGGTGTGGAACTTGATCAGAGACTGGCCCGGGGTTGGTAAAGATTCCTACCTTTTCTCCAAAGCTGAAGATTCAGAAGGACTGGATTGGACCCTAGAGATTAATACGCTTAATAAGCTCTTCAGTGATTCTTACGATTAGGCAAATTAGGCAAACACTGCCCTGGGCCAAAGAGCTGCTTTTCTCAACAGTTAGAAGAATTTATTTTAAGTAATGAATTCACACTCTAATTCAAAATGCTTTAAATATTTTTCCAGGGAATATAAGCCATCTGG
Source organism: Mormoops blainvillei (assembly GCA_004026545.1). Taxonomy (NCBI): domain Eukaryota; kingdom Metazoa; phylum Chordata; class Mammalia; order Chiroptera; family Mormoopidae; genus Mormoops; species Mormoops blainvillei. The sequence continues at coordinate 148,049 of PVJD01000245.1, forward strand.
TTGGTGTTACAGCAGTGTCTTCATTTTAGTGTACGTTTAACATTTTAGTTTTCTCAAATTTTTTTTAAAATTAAGAATTAGAACCATATCAATGTATATGTATACAGGTGTGCATGCCAGTGTTAAAACAGACTGTGTAAAAATTCAAACCTCCTTTAAAAAGCGAACAGTTTATGATATCATGTGCTATTAATCAGGATTACATTACTGAAATAAAAACATTGGATCTCCCAACCCCCACTGCCAAATGCAGTTTTATTTATTTATTTTTACCCTTCCAAGGTCCTACAGGAAAAAGCACTCAACACCTGAAAAAGCACCCTCCTGCCCCACCGTCTAAAACTGGGTTATGAAATTTGTGTTATTGAATTCCACATTTAAAATACATTTTCTCACTTTCCCTCTTCACTTGATTTTCATTGGCTTTTTTTTACATGACTCTTGGAACAGCATGCTGAACACTTAGAATGTTCCCGAGGGTGGAAGAAACTCACAAAGCCCAAGCGGCCAGGCTTTCAGCTGTCACTGATGGCCTCTGCCCGGACCATGTGTTTTGTGTTTATATAACTTGTTCTTGCTTACGATAAAAGTCCTCTTTCTGCGACTGGTGCAGCTGTGGCATAACTGAGGAATGTTCTAGAAAAGGCCCCTTGTTCTTTGGCATGCTTTGAATTGAACCCCCATGTTGCCACTGGCATCCCAGCCTTATGTCAGTGCCACTGTTCTGCTGGGTCTTTATCTGGAGTTACTGAAAAGGGGCAGCCCAGGAGAACCCAACACCCCTCTTCTTCCGAGCCCCCACAGAAGGACCAAGCAAGTATGACCCTTCTTGGATTCAGGTCCTCAGGCCAGCTTTCTGCCTCCCTCCAAAATCTGAGGTTGGTCTACCTGTGCTCTAGAGAATGGCATGGTGGTCTCCTCCCCTTCTATCACACCCTCCAGCAGTCAAGCCAAGGAAGAAGCTGGGACCAAGAGGCCCACTTAACCCTGAGAAACATGCCCAGCCAGGCTGGCATCTCCCAGAAGCTTTAGAAAAGAAAGAGAAGCTTAGGGGAGGCTCAGATGAAGATGTGCCTGAAGGAGAGAGAGGCAAGTTGAATCCCGGAGCCCCCAGCACCGACAATAAAAAGCAGTCGCTTCTCTGAACATTCGACCCTTACACACGTTTTCACTTTTTGATGGTGGATCAGTGGCTATCAGGAGATTTGAAGATTTTGGCTCAAAATGGACTTTTCTCTGCCCTGAAGAGGTTTCTTCACAGAAGTCACCCTGAGTGGCCAGAGTGAGAGGCAGGCGTCTTTTCAGCTCTTACTCACAGCCCTTTCTGATGAACACACAGCTCCCTCTCCAAATGCTCAGGGGTGTTCATACTTGTTTGCTGTCATGGTACCCGACTGAGGCCGTAACAGCCAAGAATGTGTTGAGCTTTACTTTCTCTGGCCCTACTAATGAAAACAGCAAGTAGTAGTATTCTGCTTTCCGAACATGAGAGTACTTTAGAATTTTGGTTGAGCTTTTGTAAATTGCACCCGCTCCCCAATTCTGACCACATCTGCCTAACCAGGGGCCCATCCTTTCTTGAAATAATTCTGCCACGTTCAAGGACTGGCTGTGCGGCAGTCCTAATTGAGCAAGAAAACAAACCCTCCTACCACTGCAGAAACTGTGGATGCTACTCACTATCAAAAGGTCTGACAAATTTTATATTTGTCAGAAAAGTGAAATCTTCACTCAGGCAAGATAGCTATTTAAGCATAAGCTTTAAACCAGCCATGTGCATGGCCAGATAGGAGATACTGCTCTAGAAATCCACCCAGGAAATAGCCTTTGTGAGCACATCCTTGTAATAGTCCCCCGTGCTTCTATAGCCCCTGTGCCAAAAGACATCTTAAAGTTTGTGCCTTCCAGTGATGTATGTTATCTTAGAATAGGTCCTGGGTGGGGACACACTCAAGTTTTAATGTGAACTCAAGTGCCAAATTTTTCTAATTCCTTGGGCCAGTTGCTTAAACCATTTTTTAGTAAACTGAGATAAAATATATCCCCTATCTCACGTATGTGCTGTGATGAGTTTCTGCTGTTGAAATGGGAAATAGATCAGAGTTAGATGCTTTCTCCATTTACTTTGACAAGATTCAAGATTAAATTCAGGGAATCACAAGCAACGTGATTCCCTAGGATTTTTTTTTTTTTTGTAACACTAAAGTTCATATATGTGCCAAAGTCCTCAAATAATTAATTTCCAATAGGAACCAAAGACGTGTCGCCTGAGCTGTGCTTTTCAGGAGTTTCACAATGTCTATTACGTATTTCAAATGTTACCTTCCTCAACTTTAAATGGTAATTTTACAGCAAATACTAACAGTCTGTGTTGGATTTTCGTTCCCGTTATCAGACATCTCCCCTGACCCTTCAGCGACTGGCAAGCTCATTCCCGCAGCAACAGATATATTCATAACATAAAATAGGTCTTGCACATCTCTGTTCCCTTGTGACGATGCACACTGGCAACAGTGATCTTTCCCTTCAGGTCAGCTTGTCTGACATACGATGGCACGTAAAAGGAAGGCCGGCTGGAAGGACACCAATAAAAATACCAGCTCAGCTTCAAACAATTTGATTTCAACCTGAAATGAATTACCTTGCAACACAAATAGATAATGGCAAACAGAATATTCTACTTATCAAGACTATTCCCTGCTGAGAGAACGCCAGGTTCATTCGAAGCTCGTTACCTTGGGAGGTTAAAAGAATATGGCCTCCGGAACATTTATGTGCAGATGAACTAGTTGGGAGAAGAAAAAAAACCAAAACACTGGGTACCCAATGTCCACTCTTTGCTGATTTCTGAAGTTTTTGGCTCCAATTTGACCTCTCAGTGCAAAAACTCAGTTGGCTATTAAAGGAATCGGTCTTCTGTAAGGGAAACAACCAAATAGCATCCTTTTGTTTCTCAGGAGGTGGTATCTGTGATGAACTTTACAAACAAGAAGTTTTTAAAGATATATAAGGACGTTTTGTTTATGTTTTTATACAAAATATGCAGTGTTTTAGTGACAGGATATCCCTTTTCTAAACAAGTATCCAGAAGGTGGTTATGTGGCAGGCTTTTTATTAGTAATTCTTACTTTGATAGTATATATGAAGCACTTAGGTTTTTTGAATTGATAATTATTTTGACCTAAGATGGAATGCCCAAAGAAAGCACATGCATATGTGGGAACCCCTTGGGAAAAAACAAAAAACAAAAGCAATTTTTCTAGTGTTTCAAAATGTTATAACCATGTTTACATCCTTCCATACTGCATTAATGTTAGCCTTTCTTCTTTTCTGGTGCAAATTACTTTGTGTTAATATTCTCGATGTAGGCTTGATAATTGCCCCTATCATGTAGTCTCTAAGGGATTATTTACAATATTTGCAAAGATTAGGGCAATGTCCAGCTTATCATCTTAATGGAATATAAGACAAGAATAATGATTAATAACTTCTACAAAGTTTGGAGTCCACTATGATTGTTGGTCTAGAGTTTTATTCTACTTGTAAAACAAGTCACTCGTTTCACTAAAAATTAAACACAATTTTTCAAAACTAGGTCTTAACCACATTAATGTCGAGCTGAAATGGCAGCAGGTGGGAGTGTTTGGGGCTTTATGAACCAGTCTGTAAATTGTAGAGCAAACCAAAAATATTCCCAGACACAGAGTTAGTTGAATCAATTCTGCAACTTTTTAAAAGACTTAAGAACACATGACCTAGCACTTCAAATGAAGACCTGGGAAAACTGGAATAAAACCCAGATTCTATCTTCCAATGAATGACTAAGCCTCACGGTGTTTTACTTACCTCGTGCAGAAAAATGAGAACACTTCCTCCTTTCTTTCAGGATGCTTTTGAGAACTCATGAGTTTTCAGGACCTTAGATCCAGTCCTTAGCACCGTCGTGATTGGGAAGACTGTCCACAGAGCACTGTGCGTGCACCTTTGGTAACATTCTTCAAGTCGTCATGACACCTATTATAGTTTGATTTCCTAAAGATATTTCCATATTCAATGTTTTCTAGATTTTGAAGACGAGAGGGCTGCATCATATCTCACTGACCTACAGAAGCTGTCCTAACTATTGTCTCAGCAGACAAAAAAAGTATGACTTAGGTGCCGTAACCATGGTTTGAATTTCCATTTGTAGCTGGATTTGGTGCAGTTTAACACTTTGGTGGTTTCTGTCCCACTGTTTAAATGGTGAAGTCACTCATCTGTACCTAAGCATCTGAAATTTTATCAGGTAATTCCATAAATGAAATGTTTTACACAAAGCTTTAAAATCTGCATTAGCAAGAACAGCTCGCATTCATTCTCCATCAATATTGGCATGTGTAAGACATTTTTAAAGCTCTCAACAAAATAATAAACTAACTCTTCCTGTTATTCATCATCTAGATATTTTTCTTTAGATAAACAATCTGCAGTGTGTTTACTGAAGCTCGCTTTGATAGTCTCTAATGGTGTTTGCAACTTGAGTTTTGTTCCAGCAGCTACACGAAATGAGTCCACAGCGCCGAGCAGGCGGGCCCCTCTGGAACCTGAGATTATTTGTTCTCTCACTGTTCTAAAGGTAATTAAGGAGCATTGCATGTTTCTCAATTAATGATTTCTCATTCAACGGGGGATCTTTGATGCTAATTTGTTTTAATCAGGGCAGAGGCTGCTCAAAAACTCCAAACAATTCAGTGAAGAGGAACTAGGAATTTTTAATCAAGTAGAAGAGATTTAAATGCTCTGAGGGATACATCCATCATATACTTTCAACTCCTGCTTATTTAAGTATCTTCTTCTGAGTTTTATAAGCCAATGTGAGACTTACTAGAGTATATCGTATTATCCAGCGTGATTCTCCTTTATATATTTGTGTGAATACGTAATGAACTCCATTTAAAACCTACTTATATACCACCTTCCTTCCTCCCTCTGAAGAATGTATTTACCCATATATCTAATACCCTTAGTATATACCCTCGTAAATGTAGAACATGTATATGTAAGAGTATATTTTTGTATATGTAGCAAAGGAATAATGGAAAATATATTACAAATGAGCATTGGGTTTAAAACATTCTGTTCACCCCTGGGACAACTGTCTTCAGAAGCTGGCTGTTCATAATTTGAGCTGCTACATCACATCGCATTATGTACATGGAAATACAGTCTATACAGCAGTCTATATACCTTGAAGAGCCATGACAGGGTGATTAGGCCCTAGTTTGTGTAAAAATAAAAAATGACTTCTCCAGGTAACTACGTCTTATGGAAATTACTACTCAAAGTAGTTAAATTGTAAGACTGCCTTTTTTTTCCCCCTAATGACCAGGTTCTGATCATCTCATGCTGATATTTTCACACCAAGACTGCTTTGCAAAAATAACAGCCATGTGAATATAAGGTGCATTTTTTTTTTCCTTCCTTCCTCTAACTGAATACAGAAAACATCTCGAGAAATGCTTGAGAGACCTTACTAGTTAAATATATATGGGTTCGCTGTAAGTAGGAAGACAAAATTTGTTTTCTTAACCACTGGTTCTCAAACGTTAGAGTAGATCACAACCACCTGGAGAGCTTGTTAAAAAAGATCGATCGCTGGATCCACTCCTAGAGATTCTGACTTGGGAAGTCTGGAATGGGGCATGAGATTTTCATTTCTAACAAGCTCTCAGATGACACCGAGGCTGGGGCTGGCGACCTGACTTTGGGAACTACTGTAATCAACCAATCAGAAAGAGGTGGCCACAGTTCGAATGTAGCATTGAGCAATGGCTCTGCGTTCCTCATGTGTTCCAGTGTATTTTTCACAGGTTGACTCTGCCAGGCAATAGGTGAGCCTTGTGTGTCTCTGAAGTGGTCTCTGGGTGACTTTCCAGACTAGCTGGGCAAGGACTAAGTGTTGGACTTCAGCAGAGGGATGACATTTGTGCCTATATTTTTATTCGTAGAGAGCCCCTGGCGGGCTTTGCAGGAGTGCGGAACATTTTAAAGCGAATTTTTGAATGGAAACAATGGTGTAGCATACCTGTGCTAATGGGCAATGCCGGAGCCAAGCCGGCTTGTAACAGATTAGACAAGGATGACGATTCCTAGTCCCGCTCGTGAGAAGCATGATCTGGGGACATATATTTTCAGTCAAAGCTCCGGTTAATTCAGCAAACAAGTTTGGGGAACTCTACTTAAGAACCCAGTTCTTTTGTCTTAGAACTATTCTTCATAGTGGACCTAAAAGCGCCCAAGTAGAGCTTCAGGGGCAGGCTCATTCATAATGCCTCTGTCTGGGGCACATGCCCGCGCACACACAGACTGACCTTGCCACTCAGTTTTCCCTAGTGTGCAACCTCATCTTATTGGTGGGCCATGAAGTGGCCCAGTTGTGCCTCTCAGTGGTGTAATTTTTGCATGGAGTTCCATGATGACTTGCTTTGATTCTGTGAATTCAGTAGGGGGTTTATTCTGACTCCCGTATCACAGGGCAGTTCAGGGATGGAGAAGGGGGACGAGGTTCTCATGGTGATTTGATTGCATTTACATTTGTCCTTAAAATTAATTAGTAGCCAAGGAATCAAGTGCTTAAAGATGACTTGGTTTTGAAATCTATCTTCTGAAAGTTCAAAAAGTTCCTGGCACCTATGTGCCGGGCACTACGTGTGTCAGTTAACCCTCCTACAGCTGATGAGAGGGGACTACTGGAATCCCATTTCACAGATGAGAAAGCGAAGGCTTAGGCTGTATTCGCCTGCCCAAGCCCCAGAGGCAGTTAAGAGAAAGAACCCCGCACAGTACCTGCCTCCCCGAAGCCTGCTGGAGACTAATTAACACGCAGCCTTCGGGCAATGGCAGGGAGACTGATGTCAGAAACTCCACCATCAATGACAGAAATATTTTTAACAGAAGGGATATTTTCCTTTTTCTAATGTGCAATCTAATATTTTGGAATTATCACGGGTCTCCCATGTAAAGACCTCTAACGCTGCCCAGCTGCAGACGGCCTCGGACAGCCTCAGACGTTCAGATGCCCTTGATCTGCTGTGCCCATGAGTCGGCCTAATTAACTGCCCAATCGTTGTGTGCGTCCACGGGCTGGCTTCAGGCCCAAGCATGTCATATCGTTGGGTCACAAAAGTGCTTGTAATCTAATCAAAAGTGACTTTGCAATTACGAGTTACAGCTTGATGTGATCATATTGTCAGTATTTCGCTTTGCTGGGATTTACACACCGTCCTAGACTGTAGTTGGGATGTTTGTGAGATCTCAGTGCCAAGTTCATCCCAACAGTGGCTAGGGCTCTGGCAGTGACCTGGCATTTTTCCATCGTTACTGGTTGATTTGGATCATGGCAAGCAAACCCCGCCCCCGACTCTTGCCGCCCCCTTTACCAAGCAGTCCCCTCTTTGCTGGATTCTGTCTTCACCATCACCTCCCAGCTCGTCGCCGATTTCAGACTCCCAAAGAAGAAAGCACGGGTTACAAACGGTGCTCCAGGTTTGTCTCAGGTCAAGTCATATTACAAGCTGCTATGAGAGGCATTAAAATTCTTTCCCAGAGCCCTAATGTGGCTGTCATAACTGCTACCCGGGCTGGCAGTCTCTTCTTTACACAGATCCTGCAATACCAGGAATCGACACGCAGCACGTTTCAGTTAAAGGTATCTTCATGAGACTAGTTAGGTAACTATTTCTTCTCAGTTTCCTCATCTATCTAGTGAAGGTTCTCTCCGACCTCTTACTGAAGACCAGGCTATTGTGCGTGCCTGGGTTGCTGTGCCTTTGACTTTTTTGAAATCAGCTCTGAGGAGGCTGTTTTAGAACCCATCCAGTTAGCTCAGCTTCACGAGAAGCCCTTGTTCTTAAGACAGCACACATGTCTTCTCAGGGGCAGCATTTACGAGGTCAAAGTTTTCGCTCTGTGACCCCGGACACCCCTGCCTATAGTTTAACGCGGTAAGAGTAGTGAAAGGAATGTGTGCTGCACCCCCCACACGTCTTCTTTATCTTTTCTAACAGAGGCCCTTTGAGCCATACATCAAATATTTTTTATTCACCACCACCAAAATACTAACTTCTTATATTATTCCTCAGTGAAACGCAGTTTCTACCCAAAGGAGAGTCTACTGTGACTTCACTGTCCCGGCTGCGAGCTCCACCTCCGTCGCCCCTCCAAGAACTTTATGGAATACGTTCTTTCTACTGAGAAGATAAAATGAGATGTAGAGAATTTGTAAGTTATTTGGGCATCAAAAGATTCTGTATAAAGAGCTGCTGGTTAACAGAGCCAGGAACGTTAATGTCCTCTGGTCCTCTAAAGATTGTTGGAGATATTTCTGAGACAGCCAGCTTTCCAATGAAACATCACAATTATTTCATGATTATATTGAAGAGGAATAATGATTTTCCATTTGGGGCCAAAATAAATGGTGATTCTCCACCAGGCATGGCCTTCGCTGGTTAGAAACATATAAATACTAGGTAATTAGCCAGTGTGTTTATATGCAACATGCAGATGTATGACCTAGATACATCTCTAAAAATTAATTTAACAGTGCTGCACAGGGCCTGACTAATACTCTAACAAGTTTTTCCCCCCTTTAATGATGAGCACAGACCCTGAGGGCATTGTGTTTGATAGAAGTGGCAGCTCTGCGAGACGCGGCTCCGCTACGAGTGAGTGTGCTGACTCAGAAGTAGGAGGGGCCTTGTCAGGCAAATTAGAAACCTTCTAGATTAAAAGGTATGTAGCTAATCAGTGCTGCCGGCATACTTTCACCGCGTCCCAGAGGAGGGGGTGCCTGCCTTAAGATTGATTTCTTCAAAGGAAAGTCAGTGTGGAGCCTAGAATCTGAATTACGAACTGTCCTAGGTCTTTTTCCTTCAATTGTCTGATATGGTTTGAATTCCACAGCAACTAAATGAAGGAGGGGTTTTTTTTTCCCCCTTCTTTTTTCCTTTATTACCCCCTTGGCCTCAAGAAGATTCATCATGTTGTTGAAACCACACGGGACATTGAGATCTTGGTCTTTCAGATACGCTTAGAGATGAAATCGCAGCTGTTTGTGTATTTCTAAGATAGTGCATAATTAAGTCTGCTATCAATGAGGGAATTCAAGCAAACAATTCAGCAAGAAAAATAGGTATTTATGTCTGTTTGCCTGAGATTTTCTTTAAAGTAGCCTAAGTTACAGTCAAGATTAATTAATCGTGTGGCTGAGTGCTGTGAGGTGGGGAGCAGAGAAAGCATCGTGGGATTTAAGAGAGTGGGCAGGAGGTGTGAGTGCCTAGACCGAAATGAACACACCGAAGGGACACACGTGAAACGTCTAAAAGGGAGGATTTTAGATATGTTCAGTAAAAGGGGGAAATGAGACTCAAATGATTTAGCAGTTCGATGCCAGTATCAGAATCCTAAGGACTTCAGCTAGGATTTAACCAATTCAGGTATCATTACACTGGAAGGGAATTTTGAGTTTGTGACTTACGAAAATGGTTAAAGGAGTTTTGAGACTCCGTTACCACCTCAGGAATGAGAACTACAGGCACGCTTACCATATAGTGACTCTGCGTTAAGACAGACGGCAACGGCGAGGGGCCGTGAGTGGGGCTCAGAGAGTAATTTAAAGCTGCTCTTCGCACTGGAGGATGGATGGGTCCTTAGTCGCCTTCTGAAGATTGTGTCTGGACTCCAGTTCTCTGCGCCTCGTTCCTGTTTTGTTGGATCTTTCTGAGGATCCTGTTTGTTTTATGTCAAACAAGTAAATCTCTTTGTCAGATCCTGTCTCGTTCCCACTCACCCAGCTGTTTGGATTCTCAGCTATCAGAAAATAAAGGACGACATTAGCACGAGCATTCCAGGTTTGCACCAGGTCAAAGCACGTGACACGTTGCTATGAGAAGCGTTAAAACGATTTCCTACAACTCTAGCGTATTGAGCTATAAATAATAGACAACCTAACAGTGGATTAAACCATAAGGAATTTCTATTTCACTTAATGAGAAAATCTGGCAGGAAGGGTCCTGGGGGGTTGAGGCTCAAAGGTATTTCCCTCCTCCCCGTCCTCAGCAGATGGGCTTTTTTCTTCACTGGATGGCAGCCTCAGCTCAGGGCCTCACCTCCTCCCAGGACGTTGGACAAGGCAGGGAGGGAGGGTGGCAACATAGCTTTCTCCTTTAGAATTCTCTTCCCTTTCATCAGAAAGAAAAATCGTCCTCAGAAACCAACCCTGCCCTTCATCACATCTTTTCTTAGCTTTCATTGGCTAGGACCGAGTCACATGCTCACCCTGGACCAATCCCTGGTAAGGAGTAAGTGATTACCATAATTGGCCTAGACCTTGTCTACTCAAGGTGTGATTCCAGAAAAAGATCACCCACGTCACCTGGGACTTTGTTAGACTCGTACCTACTGCCTCTGCATTTAACAAGAGCTCCTCGTGTTCAGACAGACATGAAACTGTGAGACACTCCAGCTTGAATGATTCTTCCCCTGGGGCAGTATATGCCGCGATTTGGGGAAATCAGGATTATACTAGCAGGAAAGGTAGGAATGGCTTTGGGGTAGGTGGCCTCAGCGTCTACCAAAATCTTCTAGTCCTTCTGCTTCCATACTGGGATTATCACTTGTTTTCATGACTATTATTTTTTCTCTAAAATGCTCCGCAAAAAAGAAAAAAAAAAAGCTGGCTGATTATGTTATACGCTAACCCGGGGAATGGTTCGGGTTCACTTGAATGGCCCTGCAACCTTCTGCCTCGTTTGCTGGCCCTTGGCTCATGCCAGTGTTTTCCCTGAGTGCCGAGGCAAAGGCATGTGGGTTATCCACACGCTTTGACAAGAAGGATCATTCCCTGAGTAGGATCTAAGCTGAAATTGTTCCCGCATTGCGATAGGCTAAATAATACCCCTGCCCAAGGCACCCACATTCTAATCCCTGAAACCTAGCCATACACGGCAGAAGACATTTTGCAGACATGATTAAGGTAAGGATTTTGAGACGGGAAGTTTATCCTGGATTATCCGGCCAGGTCCTAAAAGTAATCACAGATGTCTTTACAGCAATAAAGCAGAGGGAGGTTTGACTTCAGAAGAAGAGACGACAATGTGACAACAGATCAAAGGTTGGAGCAATGTGGCTACAAGGTAAGGGATGCCATTTGCCACCAGAAACTGGAAGAGGTGAGAATAGATTCTCCCTGGAGCCTCCAGAAGAAACCAGCCCTGCCAAAGACTTGGTTTCACCCCGTAAGAGTCATTTTGAACATTTGGACTCCAAAGCTGTTAAAAAAACAAACAAAAAAACCCCACAAAAACAAACAAACAAAAAACCTCCACAAAAACAACAACAACAAAAAAAAACCCCAAAAACACCACACAAAAAAACAGAAAAACCCACACTTCCGTTGTTGTAAGCCACTAGTTTTGGGGTCATTTCTTATAGCTGCTACAGGAAGCTAACACACCCATCTTCCCATCGCTGACATTCTTGTCCCACAACTTCAAATCCAGCAATGTTACCTCTTCATTATTTTCATATGGTCTGCAGATGGAATGTTAGATTAAATTTTTTAGAAGACATTCAAGTGTTGTCAAAATGAGATCCTGTCTGGGTTACGATAATAATTAGACCCTAAGAAGCCTAGAGAGACAATTACCTGCCCATCATAGTGACAGGCTCTTGGTCACCATCATCATCCTGCCCACAGCAGCAGAAAGGCCATGAGGGTAAAGGGAGGTGGGGAGCGAAGGGAAGCCGGAGATGAGCACCCCCAGTGCCCCCTTCCCACACATACGCAGCTCGACTTGAATTCAGCAGCTCGTAAGGTAGGAAAAAAAAGCATAATTAGAAAACCAGCGTCACACACACTTTCCAGATCTCATTCCACAGTGAGCCTGGCAAATTGCACGTTTCTCCACCGACACCATTTGACAAGATGATAAAAGACAGAGAGAGGTCAAAAGCAGAAGCTCTGAGGAGACTAAACATGCCACCCAAATGAATAAAGGGTGGTCATTAGCAGCTGTGAAGGGACATGAATAGGATCTGGAAAAGACTGCGAGGGGATGGGAAGGTCTCGTGTGCAGCAGAGGCCACAGCTCAGCCCGGGGGCGTAGGGTGGGGCTGAGGAGGCTGTGACTCTGCAGCCAGCGGGTCTGAGCTCCAGCCCGGAGAAGGGGCCACCCCCGGCGTTGCCACGTTTGTGCTGAGGGAGGCTTTTAAAGATGCTCTTTGGACAGTGTTCATCTCGGGCCATTTGGATGGAGATGGATGAGGGTCTGAAGTGAGGCAGACTAATGTGAAGAATCATTGTTTTCACTGCTGGGAAGGAGGGGGAAGAAGCTGTCACAATCTTGCAAGCACAGCTTTTTCTCAGAAATGAGCTCGCAGCCCTGAAGTCTGCTCCGAAACTCCGTGCACTGCTAAATGGTGCTAATAACACTGGGCCCTCTCTTGTCATTTATTCCACCGCTGGTGGGTCATGGCGCTCCAGAGCCATCTTCTCCACCACCAGTTCCACTGGGCACAGTCTCATCTCCTGTCCTGGCTCCTTCGTTTGGAAAGAGCCAGCTCCTTTGCGGTTCTGAGTGGGCCTTGCGGCATAAACTTTCACCAGTGGAATAGGCTGATATGTGTGAGGTTGATTGGGTGACTTCCTGTGTTTGTTTTGTGTTTTGGACTAAGTCATTGCAATTCTTTTGTTGACGCCATCTTGGTAGGTTGTCAAGGAAAGCAGACTTTGGCCCCTTGTCCCCAGAGAAAGACGGATCAAGTGAAATACAGAAAAATAAAATACATTAATCTTCAGTTCTAACTTTGAGATTTCTCTGGTCCAAGGCTCCATCGGTTCAACAGAATACTTAGCCAGTGGGCTCCTGCCCTCAACCATCCTCAGCCACGGGCAGGGCCCCAACAGATGCCTGCATGGAAGACAGGGAGAACCTACAGAAGGGAGAGTTGAGGCCTTCACTGCTCTTTAGACTACGACCACAGGGAGCACGTGCACACGTGTGTCCTTTGGGTGTCCTAAGGTCTTGGCTTTTGGCAGCGGCCTGTGGATTATGTAAGCCCAAGGCCAAGGGAGGGTCATCCGCCTCAGCAGGTACCACTGGGGATAGATGCCAAAGGTCAGAGCCAAAAAGGGTGGTAGCCAATGCCAGAGATGTCACCACAAACAATAGGTAGGGGGGGACAGGGAGCATCTTCCCTATAGACATGGAGGCACACCCCGTCCTTACCACTACCCTACCCCCAACAGTGTAGACATGACTGGAGGGTCCGAAATGACTGGAAACCCTAAGAGAGACCTTCATGTGACCTGGTTTTCTTAGCTTGCCTAAAATTTTGCCACAGTTGGAACAAAAGCTTGAAAGAAAAATAATATAAGTTAGAGGTGAATAGTTACCCTTTTACACATGTAGCTTTTGAAATATTATATGCAATATGCCCAGTTTACTCTGCCTACCACATGTTAAAATTTTTATCTTAAGCTCTAGATTTTAGCTCACAATGTGGAGAGATTTCAACAGGATCGTTCACCCACTTTCACGTACTTCTCAATCCTTCCCAGCAGAGCTGCTCTGAACAGATGCTGGCTTCCTCTGAATGGTCTCGTTCACCCCATGAACTCATTGAATGTGGTTCATATGTGACTGAAAATATTTGTGGTACAAATAAATAGCCATCTAAAGGGGACAAATACTTACTAAGTACTAGTTATGATGCCATCATTCTAGGAATGTGATATGTAGTATCTGAGTCCATTCAATCCCCAGCAGTCACTTGCTATTATTCTCCACATACAGAGGGGGAAACAGAGCTTTGGGGGCCCATCCAAGGATGCATGACTTACACCGAACTGCCTTGCCAACTTGGAAGTTCACAAAATACAAAATGCTTGGGAGACCTAGAATTAGAAAGTAAGAAATGCCAGCTTTAAACGAAAATCTCCCCTGACCCCACCATTTTCCCTCTGCCTCAGTTGCCTTCTCTGGAAACACAGCCCTAAAAATACTCCAGCGAGCATGGAGAGTGTATGAAGAGACATGGAGACGTCAGGCCCGGAAGGGAGCAGGGGCCGTGGCAGTCAGTCTCAGGCCACCGTTCTTTCTGGAACAGAGAAGAAGGTATGGGTGGCTTCTTTCCTGGCATTGGCAGCACTCTCGGCAGTCCCAGGTGGCAGGGAGTTCTGGGACACTACACTGACCCTGTGGATATGCCCAACCTGGCTCCTCGGACCGGTGCCCTCGGAGCACTGAGAGGCGGCATAGCACAGCGGCTGAACACGTGGGCTCTGGAGTCAGGGAGCCTGGGTCCGCATCCTGGACTGGCCTTGGGCAAGTCATTTCACCTTTCTGTGCCACAGTTTCTTCATCATCAAAGCAGAGATAATAGCAGTATCTACTTGGAGGCATTGTAGAGATGATTGAGTGCATAATAAGCTCTCACAGGACTGCCCGGCACACGGTTAGTGCTCTGAAGACATTGGCTGTTATTATTTAGCGGTCATGGGGCCAGCTGACCGGATTCGCCAGCTCAGAAGCTGCGCAAGTTTCCCCAAAGAGCCAGTTCAGAGTCTAACTCCCAGACCGGTTTCCTTGTTATTCTGTAATGTCTAGTACTATGAGAAGATCTCTTGAATAAAATGGGGCCTCTAAGGTATCCTTGTTCTACATCTTTGGAAATTGGGAATGGCAGGACTTCGTTTGCCCAGGAGATAATTACTCATGGGCTTCAGTGAGCCGAGGCATTTTCTGGGCAATCAATCTGACTTCCAAGCTAACAGATTCAAGGTGGGTGATGGCATCATCTCCCTGAACAACGAAGGCAGGAGGCCCACGTGCAGAGGTCCTGCTGTGAGCCAGGCACTGCTCTCCCTCCCACTCACCCTCCTGACACCTTCGAGTGAGGTACCCTTGGCCTTGCTTGTGTGAACAAGGAACTGGAAACCCCGGAGAAGTTGCCACTCACTCACAACGGCCAAGGTCTGGCGGGTGAGTCCAGACTCACACCCAGGCCTGACGATGGCAAAGTCTTAGGCCTTTCCCCTACTCCATTATCTTTGTTCTCTGAGTTTTTTAAATCTTCCTTTATCCTCTTTTTCAGGGCAACTGCCCTCAGCCACTCTATACCCCACCGCCTGCTTCTCCCTGGGTCTTTCCTCCCTTCTTTGCTCAGGACAGCCCTGAGTTCTGATTAGCGGTTTGAGTCTCTCCTGTTAGCCAGGCTCTCTGCTCCAAGAGCTGCTCTCTGAAACACTAGCAAAATCCCTCACAGCAGTATATGCAAGTGGGTAAAACACTAGACCCCCTAGGGACATTCCATATGCCTCAGCCCAAGAGACCACCACTCCATAGGCTAGGATTCGGTCTGGTAGATGGTGGTTGAGGAAATAATTGGAAATGAGATATAATCTGTAAATCAGTGAGTTCCAGGACACTGAAAGGTCTGATTAAGTGGATGTCACATGGAGGTCAGTACATGTGGAGCCCAGTGAGTAAGGGGAGAAAGTAGGAGCGGCCATATCGGGTGGGGCTAAGCGACCCCAGTGACACTTTCACTTTGACTCTGAGTAATATAGGACCTTTGAAAGACTTTGCACATAGCAATTATATGATCTGACTCGCTCTCCTTGTATCAGTGGCATTTGGGATGCTCTCAATCAAATTTTATAAAACATTTGGCCTCAAAAACTATCACTAAAAACATCACATAGCATACGACACCAAAAATATACAGTGAAAATAATTGTGCGGAAATTGTACTATTTGTACCAGTTTTATTTTCCAACCCTGAACTACTCTAATTTTAAAAGTACTTGTTTCACATACACAGGTCCACAGTCCTCAAAATATGCACCAGGTAGTCTCTGCCTGTTCCCTATGGGCAGCCACAGAAGTTTTTATTGTTTTCATTACTATTTTAAAAGCTTACCTTTCATAATCATCTCAAAGGTTTTACACTGCACTGAAACATCTATACATACAGAAATCATAAGGTATAGCTTGACGAAATTTCTCACAGTGAGCATGCCTCTGCTACCAGAATCAGTTGGAGAACCACATTTCTCCAGAGTTTGCCTGTGGCTTCTTCCTGCTGGTACTTAGACCTCACCCAAGGGTGATTTCTTTCTTGACTTCTACCTCCATAACCCTCTCTGGCCTACCTTCGAGCTTCATCTGAGCGGAGGACGAGGTATATTCTCTCTTGCATCTGGCTTCTCCTATTCAATGCCACATTCGTGAGGCACACCTGTGTTGTACAACTGGTCACGCGAGGTTCATTCTCCTCGCTGTGTCATTGTGCGCAAGGACCATGCTGTACGTTTCCATTCTGTTGTGTGTGGGCTTTCTCAGGCCCCCTCAAGTAGTGGGGCTCTGAGCATTCTCATATGACACTATCTTCTGGGGAACCTATGTACACACTTAGAAGTGCCATCGTAAAGATCATACGATCTTTGGTTCTGAGGTACGTTTTAAGGGAGCCACTCTGGCCTGCTGTGTTGAGAGCAGGCTCAAAGGTGACAGGGCAAGAGTGGACACAAAGAAACCCGCGGTAAGGCTAGGCACAATCTGGGAGATATGCATGCTGCCCGGACCAGGGTGGGAGCAATCATTTTGAAGTTTCCTCATGGGGAGCTGTGGTCTTGCTTGTGGTCAGTAGCCCGGCAGTGGTTTGTCGCTTTAGCAGGGACACTGTGTCAGGAGGGTACAGAAAAGTATCTCATGCCATTGTCCTTATGGCCCTCTGGGCTTTAATACCCATGCACTGCCCACTCCCAGACATGGTAACCACAACAACTACTGTCACCACCATGTGGGCCAAACAAGAAGGCTCCCCAAAAGCTCTGGGTGGCCAGTGGTAGAAGATAAAACGAGATCAGAGAGTAGCTTTTTAAATGTCTTTCTTCCAAGAGAGCTTGGCTGCCTTGAAGAGTCACCAAGATTTGTTTATAAGATTCTTTGCTTGTGTCTCAAAGGAACTGACTTGCAACTTTGTCCATATGTAGCTCTTTTTCCAAAACTTTTATAAGCAGCAAAAAATCCACGATCGTCCAAAACACGTGACCCATTATAAGGCCCTGGTGATTCCCACCAGCGCACTTCTTCCTTCATAGACATTTTACTTTCCTGTCAACTTCCACTTCACGTTCCTCATGAGAATTTGTGTCTACAGGCGTCCAATGTGAAAAATTCGGAACGATCTCTCTCAAGCCCTCCACCCCCACCCCAGCCCTGGTTCCAGGCACTCGGACCTATTTCTGTCTGTTTCTGAGTTTTATGAGAAAGGTTCCTCCCTCTTTGCTGACCATCATTTTCACATAATTTTCTGGGGTTTTCTGAAATTACTAAGACCTTAAGACATCACTTGACTTTGTTATTCTACCCCAACAAGCTTTCTTTCTTTTTTATGTTAGCAGAACTCTTTTTAGTCCATGCAAAGTTTCTCTTTCACATAACACAAAACCTCCTTTATTTCCAAGTAAACAGGGTTACCTATACGTCCTTAACTCAATCAATAAGCAAATGGATTTTCAAGTTTCCTTCAAATAAATAGCCTATACCACTTGACTGCCAATGCAGTGACATCTTTGAACTAAATCTAATAGAGAAAGATTGGAATAACTGATTCCTGTGTGTGTGTTTTTTCTTTCTTGAGATAAGATGAAACACGAGCCTTCAGACAACACTGTCATTGATTTTTAGTCTTTTATCCGCCATGAGAGAAGCCCCTTTGTCCCAGCGTTAGCAGAATAGCAAACAGATTTTATTTCTGTGGATAGCCCTGCATGGACTCTGTCTTCCCCTTCCCCGGACCTGGAGTGGCATGGTCCCTGCTGACGCGGGCTGGGTAAAGATACTGGCCTCAGAGCTGTCCTCACCCGCTGTGACCTGTCAGAACCCAGGGAGCTTGTGGGGCAGCCAGTTGTAGGAATGCTCACAGTTTCTGCTGAGAACAGGCTTAATAGAAGAGGCTGTTGAAGAGCAGTGAAGTATGGCATTCAGTAGCTTTAAACACGTATATAACATGCACCAAAAGATGGGGAAACACTCAATTATTAAAGAGCAATGGCATGAGCATTGACTCATGAGCTCCCAGCACAGGTTGTGCAGCTATTGGAAGAGGCGCCCTAGAGGCGACCCTACAAATGGGCCATTTATCCAAGTCTGCTTCTGATAAACTGTCCCTTCTCCCCGGATCCTCCCAGGATTCTGGCTCATCCCTGGGACCCCTTGCAAAGGAGCAGCTAATTATTCCACCTGACCCCTGAGCACCTCTAAATAATAAGCCAGCCAGGCAGCCTGCCGTCTCTGTCTCCTGCCCCAGCATCGTCCTTTATTCCAGTGATCGCTGAGCTTTGGCTAAGGAGTGGGGACTGTAACCAGGGTTGTAGAGAGGAGGAGATCACGGTTTCGAGCTTTTTGTAATTTAATGGGGAAACTGCTTCTGTAGTGCAGCGTGCAAAAGTGCTGTGAGAAAATAACCATAGCAAACATCCGAGTGCTTCCACCCGCCAGGCACAGCTCTGGGTGACTGACACGCGTCACGTCAGTCGGTGCCCACAACAGTCTGGATGTGGAAGGCACTGCTGTTACACCCATTTTATAGACGTAGAAACTGAGGTGTCGAATCTTGAGGAATTCTTCAAGGTTGTAGCCTTGTCTGCAGAGGTCCGGGGCCAGAACTGTCACCAGTGCAGAGCCAGAGGGGTGAGGGTGGTTTGCAGGGCCCTCGGCACTTTCCAGCCGACATTCCCAGACACGGGGTAGAGCTACGTCTGAAAGACCAGCTGAGTTCAATGTCATTTTTAATAAACTTAATAATAAAGGTCACAAGGTTGGTTAAGGATTTGGCTGACCTAATGCCAGCGACCCCACGGGGATCGTGACTGGGGCAGGGGTGGGAGACAGGGCTGTGGATGAAGCCAGACTGAGGTACTCACACACCCTGGTGTCTACTGTTGTCACAGCATGACTTCTTTTTTTTTTTTTTTAGTTATTGTTCTGTTATAGTTGTCCCAGTTTTCCCCCAAATCTCTCCCCTGCCCCACCCACCTCCCATTCCTGCAGTTAATCCCCACCCTGTTGTCCATGTCCATGGGTCATTTATAACTTGCTCCTTGACCAGACCCTTCTCCTTCTTTCCCCTCTTATCCCCCTCTCCCCACCCCACCTTGGTCAGTGTCAGCCTGTTCCTTGTTTCCATGCCTCTGATTCCATTTTGCTCATTTGTTTTTTTTTCATTAGGTTCCTGTTATAGGTGAGATTGTATGGTATTTGTCTTTCGCTGCCAGACAGCATGACTTTTAATGGTGCCTTCTTTGCTTAGAAGCTGGAATGATAAATCTCGTGGTCACACAGAAGGAATTCAGGAAAGACTTGCTTTTGAAACTCTTGAATTTGAGTGGTCAAAGCACCTGCTGCAGTCAGAAGGAAGCTTAGGGCAGCCAATGGGAAAGGGGCAGGACTTGGGAGGTGGACTCGGGAGTGACCAATGGAGAGACATCTGAAACAGAAGGAATACGTGAAACAACGAGAAAGGAAGAGGGACCAGGAACAGTGACCAGGACAGGGAGACCTGGCATAGCTGCAGGCAGGCTTTGGGCCAAGAGCTGGGTACCAACATCTCTGCCTGAGGAGGGAAGGGGCAGGAGGTGGAAGCGGAGACCTGGGCACAGTGGGGTGCGTGATTCCCTCGGGGCTCTAAAAGGCCAGAAGTCCCCTGCTTTGCCCTTGTGTTACTATGCTCCATTCTGCACATCATGTCTTCCTCTGATTCAAAACCCACTGATGCTGACCAGCGAATTTAAAATCTTCGGTGCTTGCTGGGATTTAAGGATGCAGCTCTCACGTCCCCTCCCTCCCTCTCCAGCCAGCTGTCCCTGAACCCTCCCCAAGGTATCTGCTTTAGACCTCTGCGCTGTGTCCCGCCCTGGGCCTGAACAGCCTCCCCTGGGGGTTGACATGCCCCACTTCCCCCATTAGACCTTCACTCAGATGTCACTTCCCATGTCTTCCCTGGTCACTCACCTAAAATGCACCCCCATCTCTCTCTCCCCTTCTCCTTCTTTTTCTTCATAATAGGTGTAACCTCCCATATTTTTTTGCATTTTTCTCATATAACCTGCATACTAAAATTCACTCCTTTGTGCATTCTCTGTGTTGACAAAAGCATATGGTCCCGTAACCACCATCACAATTAAGATACAGAACAGCTTCGTCACCGCCCCCCAAAGGTACACACACCCTCCCTACCTCTTGCTTAGCTAACGCCGGTTTGTTGTCTGTCCTTAGAGTTTTGCCTTTTCCAGAACACCTCATAAGTGGGATCAGAATAGGATGTGGTACTCTGAGTATGTCCTCTCCCATTTAGCAGAGTGCCTTTGGGGATCATTCATGATACTCGGGGCCACAGTCAACTCCTTCAGATTGCCACATCGCATCCCATCATGTGGGTAGACCACGGCTTTTTTATCCATTCCCTATCAAGGGAATTTGGATTGTTTTTAGTCCATGCTGAATATTGATTAAAGCTGCTGTAATCACTTTTGATCAAACTCTTGTGTACCCAAAAGCTGTTATTTGGGGGTGGGGGATATATACCTCAGACAAGGGTTGCTGAGTCATGTTATAAGTGCAGGTTTAACTTAATAAGAATCTGTCAAACACTTTTCCAGAGGGGCTGTACCCTTCTCCATTTCCACCAACCATGGAAGAGCGTTGCAACTGGTCCATGCCTTCGCTGGCACTGGCGGTGTCCGTTTTTTGGTTTGTTTTTGGTTTTTGTTTAGCCACCCTACACGGTGTATCGTGGTATCTTATCGCGGTCCCTTCATTACCCGGTGATTTGTGAGAGACTAAATACACAAACGCACAATGTCCAGGCTACAATGACAGTAGGGCTCTGACTCGCCACCCCTGCAACAGCCTGCCCAGAAGGGCCCAGGCGTGGTCAGTGAGTGCCAGCTCCCTCTGACCTGCAGCTCGGGATCAACCAGGGAAAGCCAAATATGCCTACCTAACCAAAGACATAGGGCACCCACTTTTTGTTGCCCCTCCTCCAGCTTCCCCAGGTCAATGCCTTCGGTCACAGCACACCCAGAGCTTCCCCTTCGACCACTGTAAAGCTTTCCTACTCTCCAGCATACCTTTGACTCTGCCAAACATAGGTGGTGGTGACTAATCCCTGCTCTAGCAAATGCTGAATACCCAGCCGTTGCTGGTTCTCCTTTGGGTGGCCTTTGTCTTCTGTCAGGACAGGGTCTCCATGCTCCTTGGCTCCCCAGTCCTGGAGCGGTGCTCGTTGATTGACTATAGGAAACTCCAGTCCTCCCCTTGAGCCCTTGGCTCATTTCATTTTAGCAGGGGCAGGTGGTTGCCTGGCTGTGGGGGCTCTGCTGGAAGAGGGGGCCCAGCTCTGTCCCCTCTCTAAATGGACCCTTGCCCTTCGTCTCCTGGTTGCCAGCTTCCCTGCTCCATCTGAGCAGCTCACACCCAGGGTTGGGGCAAGCTCAGTGGGGTGCAAGGTGAATTCTTCTAATTATTTCTGAGGATCCTATCTGCCGTGGGGGAACAGAGAGCCAGGAAGAAAGCCTACAGAAGGCTCTCTGGAGACAGCCAGAATGTTCTCTACTTTTGGTCACAGCCTTGTGAGAAGGGAGGCATGTGAGGCTAAACATCACGCGCCCCCAGATTGTGCCAATTTGGAAATGCTCCCTGGGAAAAGGATTTACAAACCTAAGTCTGAAGCGTTCTTGAGTGCTCGGAGCTCAAGGGCTTTCAAAAGGCCCTTCTGGGAGTCAACTCCCAGAAAATTGGACCTGCAGAAGCAGAAAAAATAAATAAATAAAGAAAGAAAGAAAGAAAGAAAGAAAGAAAGAAAAGAAAAGAAAAGAAAGAAAGAAAAAAGAAAAGAAAAAAAGAAAGAAAAAGCTGATGTCCTAGCACTGGATGGAGTGGAGCTCAGCCCTGGTCCCTGTGGGGTCCAAGTCTCAGGAAGGCTGATGGCGGATGGGGATTAATGTTACGGGGGGACCCCAGAGCCCTGGAGGGGCCCTCACTAAGTCAAACAATAAAAACAAGCAACACAGGACAACTTTCCATGTCTGCACCTCTATGTCTGAGGGTGGAATTTTTTTTGTCACTATGTGTAAGATTTATTTTCTTAAAAATGTCTGATTATTGCTTAATCAGCAGGTGCTTAGCATACCTCTCTTTCATCCCAGATTAAGTACTTAGTGTTTTGAAAATGCTCTTCTACAGAGCTCTGATCCTTTTGTAATGTGACCCATTTCACCCTCTGTTTGTTGGATACCAGCTAGTGCTGTAATTGTTAAGAATGGGGTAAGTATCACAGGGAGAGAGGGAGGACCCCACCCCTACCCTGAGACCTGACCCCATAAGATGACTCAGCTCAAGGGGACCTAAGCATTTTCAGGACTTTGTAGGTGACCTGTGGAGTGGGCTCTCGACTTCTGCACAAAGTAACAAATCTTCCCATTCCCTATGTCAGGGCAACTCACAGTAGCTCGGGCAGCATTTGGCAAATTGCATTTATTATTCCTCCTACACACACCAAGAGTTATTCCAGACACACAAAGACAGGTTGAAGTTTGGCAACAACTGGGCAGAATTGTGATGATTAAGCAACTATACCTATTGCCTAAGACTTTGGGTTATGTTTCGGGAGACGGCGATTTGTACAAGGTTTGTTTCATTGCTATTCTGTTCATTGGCTATTTAATTAAATGTATTATTTGGTAACTCTCTTTGTAAGACACGCTCCAGGGCTCTGTGGGGGAATATAAAGCTGGTTAAGTCGCCGGCAATGAATGGATGCATGGCCAGATGGGTGGATAAATGGATGTGTGGGTAGACTGATGGGCAGATGGGTGGGTGAATGGATGGACATTGAACTCCTGAAGTCTGCAGGTGTTGGGCCAGGGACTTTCACATTTTCTCTTTTCATTTGCCCAGAAAAAGACTTCCCAAGAAGCATCTTTTTTAAAATATATTTTTTCTATTACCGTTTATCCTCCTTCAACCCCTCTCCCCCCAGCAATACCACACTGTTGTCCATGTCCATGAATCCTTTTTCCTTTTTATTCTATCCCTCCACCCCCTAACCCTCACCCCTACCCAGCACCATCAGCCTGCTCTCTATCTATGAGTCCGTCTGTATTTTGCTTGTTAGTTTTTTCTCTGACTGGTTTATTTCATTAGCATATTGTTCTCCAGGTCCATCCACACTGTCACAAATGGTAAAATTTCCTTCTTTTTTACAGCTGAGTAGTACTCCATTGTGTAAATGTCCCCTAGTTGTTTTATCCACTCACCTACTGATGGACACTTGGGCTGCTTCCAGATCTTGGCTATTATAAAGAATGCTGTGTGAACACAGGTGTACTTATGTTCTTTCAAATTAATATTTTGGATTTCTTTGGATAAATTCCAAGTAGTAGAGTTGCTGGGTCATAAGACAGTTCCATTTTTAATTTTTTGAGGAAACTCCATACCTTTTTCCACAGTGGCCACGCCAGTCTGCATTCCCACCAATAGTGCATGAGGGTTCCCTTTTCTCCCCATCCTCGCCAGCACTTGTTGTTTGTTGATTTATTGATGATGGCCATTCTGATAGGTGTAAGATGGTATCTCATTGTGGTTTTAAATTCATTTCTCTGACAGTTAGTAACACTGAGCATTTTTTCACATGTCTATTGGTCCTCTGTGTGTCCTCCTTGGAGAAGTGTCAGTAGCAAAGATGGAGTCTGATCCCAGCTGAGACGGCTCTCGGGGGCGGGGAGCTCTGGGACGTGGGGAGGACTAGCAACATTATTCTGGGCCTCCTAGCTGTCTGCGCCCCCCACCCTGCTAGAGGCACTTGCCCAACTGGACTGCTAAGCTCCAAGGGGCAGCAGGAAGGGGGGCGGTGCATTCAATGACGACTCCCACACCGTCTTTCCCTCCACCCAAGTTTTTCCCCTGGAGCTTCCAAATGATATTCTCAGCCCTGACACCGTCCATCTCCTGCATCGGTAATGACCGGCCTCCCGGGCCCTCGGCTGCTGCTCTGCCGGTTTCCCTGATGCAGCACTTTTTCCTCAGTGCATTACTTTCCCCAGATTTTCAAATTCCCCGTGGACCATAATCAGACAAGTGAGCTCCGCGTCCTTGGCAAGTTTTGAGTTTTAATAAAAAATCATGTTTACTCCTGCGAAGACTTTTTTCTTTCCCCGTGAATCCTCTTAAAAAATGCAGTTTTTCCTCGACTCGGGCTTTTCCTTGACTTGTTTTCTTAAAGCCAACTCTGACTCTGTCCCCACATTCTTCCTGCTCTCGTGAGCCTAGAGCCTGCGCGGTGGCCCTGGCGTTGACAGCCCCTGATCCTGGGGGAGGCTGTGTGTTTCCCCCATCTGGTTCGCACTTCCAGTGTGTCCACAGTGATTTAGAACATTGCAGGTAAATGGGGAGAGAAAGAAGAAACAACCCCGCCTGCGTGAAGGCTGTCCGGGCTCCGTGCGTGAGGACTCTACTCACAATGAAACAACAGCACTTAGCGTTACGGTCAACCACTGTGGGGACAGCAGGCCATCTGAAGTGTCCATGGCCCCAATTCTGTACAAGGGTCCCCGTGGCAGTCCCTGTTGCTAAGACACAAATGCAGGGAAAATCACAGAGGAACCGTGGTACTTTCAACTCAGCCCTTCCCCCATCCAAGTCACGGCAAGCGGCTAAGTACCCCTTCTCATTACTCTTCCTCCCGCTCTCACCTCCCAGCACTGGAGGTGACAGTTGGTGACATGGTGAGAAAAGGCGATGATTAAGAGGTAAGGACCTTGGACTCTCCTCTTGTGGCTGAGGATTCAGCAAGTGTAGGGACTGTGACATTGGTGGGAGGCTACGATGTCACTTCCAGAAAGGCCCATAATCCCATTGTTTTTAGAGTGAGCTCCTGTAAGAAATGGAAGACAGAAACACGGAGGCGTGGGAGGCGCTGGCTGAGGCTGGTTAGGAGCCCAGGTAGCTTTGGAGTCAGACCCGCTTCAAATTCCAGTTCTGCTCTCACTGGTCTGTGACCACAGGGATCCTTCTTAACCTGCCTGAGCCTCAGTTTCCACCTGTGCACAAAGGAGACAGGGCCTGCCACTCAGGTTCACTCCAGGGATGACATGAAGTAATGTGACTGGATGATGAGCACAGAGACCGGTGCACAGCAGCTCCGCAGGTGCCGCCTGCTACTATGTTCCATTTACTATTAACCATGTCAATGCGGGACAGTCATCAGTTATCTGTGATGGGAGAGACAGCTCCCAAGAGCCCCAGACCTTGGCTGAGATGGTTATATGTCCTTGGACAAATGATCTTTCCAGGATTCAATGTCCTGTTCTAAAAGGGGGTTCCGTGAAGCTTAGATCACAGGACTGAGGCAAAGAAAAGATGGGGGAGTGCTTTGTGCTTTTTTTATTTGACACTCTCAGGTCACGAAAGGACCAATGCACAGCAAAGGCTTCCTCAGTGTTAGCTCTCAGGGTGGTTCTGGTTTTTATTTGGGTTTTTTTTTGTTGTTGTTGTTGTTGTTGTTGTTTTAGAAAGAGAGATTGATATGTTGTTCCACTTACTTATGAATTCATTGACTGATTCTAATATGTGCCCTTACCAGGGATCGAACCCTTGACCTTGATATATGGGGGTGATGCTCTTAACTGAGCTACCCAGTGAGGGCTTCAGGGTGGTTCTTTAATTACCATTATGGAGTCCAAGTCATGAAGCACTGTTAGAACTTTGTAAAGGTGAGTGGATATGAGCACTGAAGATTCCCTGAGCACACAGTGGGCAAGAAGAAACCCTCTTTCCTTGAGTTGGGTCAGAGGAAACTTCAAGAGAGACCTAAAGAACTGTCCCCCACCAAGCCCCAGTTTTCAAAGGCCCATCATACGCCTTAGTCAGCCCGAGAGCTGGGACAAGTGCAGAAATCACAGCACAGATATACATTTGGACTGAATGTGAGAAGAACTTTTTAAAATTAAATTTCTTTTTTTTTTGGAGGAGGTAATATATTCACATCATTCGAAAATCAAAAGGAAAACTTATGTCCACACAAAAAACCGTGCACAGACGTGTATAGCAGCTTTATTCATAATTGCCAAAATTTAGAAGCAAGGGAGATGTCCCTTAGTAGGCAAGTGGATAAACAAACTGGTTCATCCAGACAATGGAATATTTTTCAGCATGAGAAAAGAAATGAGCTATCAAGCCATGAAAAGACATGGAGGAAGTCTAAGTAAAAGGAGCAAATCTGAAAGGCTACATACTGTATGCGCCCAGCCATATGACATTCTGGGAAAGGTGAAACTATGGGAACAATAAAAGGATCGATCAGTGGTTGCCAGGGATTTAGAGTGGGGACGGAAAATAGGCAGTGCACAGAGAATTTTTGAGGCAGTGAATCTGCTCTGCGTGATAGTGTAATGGTGGATACGTGTCATTATACATCTGTCCAAACCACCAAGAGTGGACCCTAATGTAAACCGTGGACTCTGAGTGACGATGATGTGTCAATGCAGGTCCATCGATTGTAACAAGGTACCGCTCTGGTGGGGGCCATTCATGGGGGAGGCCACGCATTTGATGGAGGTAGCAGGGGGCATATGGGAAACCTCACACCATCGATTTTCGGCCGGTGTGCCACAAGAATTTTTAAAGCATGCAATAGCTGACTGTTTAGTCAGGGGCAATGACCTCTTTTCCCTGAGAGTGTCAAATAAAAAAAGGACAACAGCCAACACAACAATAGCCACCTGGTATGAATAAATTAAAAGTATACCTATTTTCCTGTCAGATCGGCAAAAAAGTATATATTTTAGTGTGCCATAGAATTTTAGTAATTAGTTTCTGTTGTGCCTTGAGATGAAAAAGGTTAAAAATCGCTGCTCTATACCTTCCTCTCAATTTTGCTGTGAACTTAAAACTGCTCTGACGAGTGAAGTCTTTCTTTAAAAATCAAAAGGATACGAGGAGGGAAGCACAGACGAAGTTTGTTCACACCATTCTTGTCCATCACTTTGCACCTGCCACACCCACATTCCCTTTTATTATTTTACCGAGAATTCTTACAGTTTTCTTCATGCAAACACAATCAAATGCAAATACACAACATTTTCCTCCTTTTTTTACACAAAGTGCATCATGCTTTATATACCATTTTATACATTGTGTGGTTTGTTTTTTCTTCTTAAAATATATACTGGAGATGTCCCCATGGCAGTAGAGGGTCTTCTACTCTGCCGGCCTATAGTAAACCCACCCCGTGAATGTGGCATGACTTACTTTTCCTCTATTGATTGACCACTTAGCTGTTTCCAGTCTTTCGTAACTACAAACAACACTTCCTTAATGAAACTTGACGGTATTTATGTGTTTGTATAGGCTGGGGGTACAGGGAGGTTACAGACCCAGAAGTGGGATTGCTGAATCATAGGTTAAACAAACTGGTCATTTTGATGTTGCCAGACAGCCTGGCATAGTGATCCCACTAGTTTGCACTCCCATCAAAAATACCCAGCAATGCCCCTTTTCCCACAGGTTCCCCCACTATTACGGGGCTTTGGACTCTTGCTGGTCTATCTGGTAAGACATGGTACCAGCAGCGTGGTTTTAATTTTCGCCTCTTTTGTGGATGAGGCTGAGCGTCTGGTTGCTGGCATGCGGGTCGTTTGTATTTCTTTTCCTGGGAACTGTGGGTCATGCATTTTGTCCATTTTCCAGTTGGGTGGCTTATCTTCTTCTTCTTGATTTCCAGAAGTTTTTTCTGTGAAGAAGGTTAGCCCTTCCTCATCAGAACAGGAGGGAGAAGAGCCTCCCATCTGCAGAGGTGTCCACAGGGATGTGATTGGGCCTTAAGGCTGGGAGGGCGGGTGTGACACCCTTATGATTGCCCATGGGTCAAGGTCCAGCTCAGATCCCACCCTCCCAAGAAACCCTCACAGATATGCCCAGCTGGAATCACCCCTGTCTACCTGTCACCAGGGGCCAGCTCCGTGGGCCTCATAGTCTGCGTTGCGTTGGTGAGCGACCAGAAAGGGTAGGAGAAAACGATGGTGGGTGAGCTGGAAGCTATGGAGTCTGCGTCCCAGCGGTGCTGCCGCAGGAGTTCACCTTGGTGGCGTCCCTTCTCCAAGCTGGGTCTCCGTTAGCACCCCTGGGTGATGGAAGAATGAGACTACATAGTTGTCTGGCAGAACCACCTGGGGAACTTTTCAACATTACACGTACCTAGTCCAGACCCCAGATTCGATGGGCTCCAACAAGCAGCCTGTGTATTTTTTTAAAAATCCTCACCTGAGGGCATGTTTTTCATTGCTTTTAGAAACAGAGGGAGGAAGGGAGAGAGGAAAACATCGATGTAAAAGAGAAGCATCAATTGGTTCCTTCCTGTAGGCACCTGGACCAGGGAGGGATCAAACCCACAACCTAGGTATGTGCCCTGACTGGGAATCAAACCCACAACCTTTTGGTCATTACGGGATGATGCTCCAACCAGCTGAGCCACTGGCCAGCATGTGGCCTGTGTATTTTCGTGTGTTCCTAGGCTGAGACCGGTTGGTGAAAATGGTGGCCGTCGGGATCCCTCACCTTCTAGAACTCAGTCTGTATGTGTCTTCTGGCCCAAACTGCAACCCGCCAGGAGCTTGTCTCTTTCCAGGGGCCAGCGGATCCTCAACAGTACATAGCAGGCACTCAGGAAACATTTGTAGAATCAAATAATGAAACTGTCTCCTTCCTGTGTCTCATTTTGTTATTTCTGCTGCTTATGAAAATACACTGGTGGGAGGGGAACAATTTTGTAACCTCTAAACTGTGTGGATTTGATGCATTTATAACACAAAGTTAATCTAGCCCAAATTAATCACCCTGAAACCATTAGCCATTTGGAATCTCTCTCCAATGGGACGAGAGGTCATGCATTTACAACATGTGGGCTTTATGAATAATTGTTCCCTCTTCCATGCTGAGCTTGTGTTTTCTCTATGAAAAAATTCACGATTTTTTCCCCCACCTGATTGGAGGCTATTGTTCAAACTTGGAGTCTTCCCAGCTGTTGCTTTAATACCTCTGGCTTCTTTGACCTTTCATCTCTGAGTTCCTACTCACGCCCCGTGATTTGGTAGAAAAATCCAGAGTGTGTCCAGCACCCTGGGCCCCCAGGGGACCTGGCTCGAGAGCCCGCTGACTGCATTTTCTGGGGCTTCCGTGTTATAAATGCTCCGAAACAGAACCGGCAGCGCTGGTTATTAGGGAAGCTGTGGGTGCGGAGCCGGTGCCTCAGCCCAATCACAGGGGCGGGTCTGACAGGCTTCTTCCCCCCCCAGTGGGTTGGGGCCGACGGCCCTTCGAGCGTAATCAGTGCTGTGGCAGTTAATGAATTTGTTTTAGGCTTAATTGGCCTGAGGCCTGTGCATGGACCCCAGCTTTGTTCCATAAAGTTCCATAAAGCATGCACATGGCATTACACTTGGAGAGGGGACAAGCTGAGGCTTGGTGGGTGGTGTTTGCCATGTCAAAGGCATAGACCACCTACCTACCACTCCCCTCACTTGAGGTTTGGTGGACCATGTGTCATGCAGCGTACCTGCAGTGATGAAAAGCACCTTTCTTTTTTATTCCCAGCTCCAACCAGGTGCTTTGCCCCAATGTTTTTCTCGCATAAATCACCCCCAAGAATAAAGCGTGTGTGCACAAACATTTCTTCCCAGTCAGCCTATCCTTAACTGCTTTGTAGCACAATGAATGACAATGACTTCCCCACGCCGCTGCCCTGTTAGCGGGTATAGGGAGCACTGATGGGAAATCAGACAACAGACTGTGGCCCTGGCCCTGCCCTGTGTACTGCACGACTTTGATGTAGACGTTTTACCTCTTCCAGCCTCAGTTTACCCCTGGGGAAATGGAGATAATAGTACCCACCTTGACTCTCTCTCTGGTAATTATAAAAATTGAGTGAAAGCAATCTCTGAGACCTGCAACATCTTTCAAATGTGTGGTGTTATTAATTTCACTCCTTGAACTGGGTGGGGTTTTTTTTTCCCCTTTGAATCTTGTCTGGTGGATGATTTTTCACCTGCCACAGAAAGCGTCTTCAGAGCTGGTGTCTGTGGCAGCAGAAGTACAGTTCACCTTCGTCATCTGTCACCATTTGTCACATTTCCTAAGGAAGATCTCTGTAGATCATGCACCAATTTGTTGGGGGCAGTTATCCATCAAGGCGGAACCTGGATTGTTCATCTTTAGACCTGGCAGCTGCCACCGACACAAAGCTGATGCTTCCCCAAAAGGGTACGAAATGACAGGAACATCTCCTCTGAGAAGAAGCCACATACCCTGTGAGTCGTGATGTGTGCATTTGGGGAAGCAATTGCAAAGAGAGGAGGTGTGTTTGACATGATAGCCCCAAGCCCCTTACACTATGCCATATACCTTTTGCCTAAGTCTAATACCCAAGAAGGAAGGAATGGTCTCAGGAGACTGGTCTTCTTTCCAGGTCCCTTAAATGCAGACATCCTCATTATTATTCTGATCACAGAGTTTATGGAAACTCAGGTGAGGCTTTTGTGACCACTTTGAGGAATGAGACATCATCTGTGCAGTGACTGGCTGATTGTGTGCTCCGCTTCGGGGGTGCAGTGGTGAATGAGCCAGACGGAGCCTGTCACAGGCATCTGATGGTCCTGCAGGAGGACAAGATGACAAGCAACAGGCAATCACTGCATAATATGACACGGAGATGTAATGCAGCTCTAGAAAGAGACGACCGATCTAGATATAGAGGCTCAGGGAAGCTGAGGAAATGTTAACCAGGACTGGGTAGGAGGGCCCAGTGGAGGTGGGGGGAAGGTTCATGACACAGGGAGAGCAGGTGTGAGCCCCAGAGCATGGAGGGGAGGTGTGCCATGTTAGAGCATGCTTCCCAACTGTGGTCCTGGGCCAGCACCACGGCATCGCCTGGGGACTCATTAGAAATGCAGATCCCTGGGCTCCACTGCAGGCCTGCAAAATCAGAAACGGGGGGTGGGGTGGGGGGCAGAATTCTGTATTGTAACAAGCACTCAGGTGATCCTGATGCCCATCCCCGTCTAAGACGCACTGTATTAGGGAAATGGAAAGTGTTTAACCTGTGGTTCAGTCCCGCTGAGCACCTTTCCTTCCAGAAAGGACACTACCACCACACTTGCCACAGTGGTGGGCCCCCTCCTTGCACCCTGCACTCCTCTAGTGTGTCAGGACGCTGCCCTTCCCTGCCAAGGTCGACCGTGGTTTTATTCTCAGGTCCTGGATAGGCCAGTACTCACCCTGTAGCCGCCACACTCCTCCTGCCCCAAAGAACCACAGAGAGAAATAGGTCTCCAGTTACAATCGGAGATTTCATCGCCCCCCCTTTCATTCATAGAAAGAAGAAGAAGAAAAAAAAAAAACAAACCCAGAAAATCATTAAGGATAAAAACACCTGAATGACAATATTACCCAGCTAGTCAACATTCTAAAACTGGAAGAATAAACCAAGGGGCACAGTCCCTCCTACCTTGTGACTGCCGTGCATGTGTGCCATTCCCTTTACCACAAAAAGAAGTCCAGCACAGTGTTTAATCAAGGAGCAAATGATTCCCCTGCTCGTTGTTTCTGTCTTTCTCTCACACCTGAGAGCCCGCCACAGGCTCTGTGCCTCCCGCATTAGCTAATGGAGCTCCAGAGGGGCAGTGCACCTGAGGAGGGTGAGGGGGGTGCCCAGCTCCCAGTCAAGGAGGAGAGGGAAGACCATCTTGCAAGGTACATGGGAGGAAATGCACGAGAACTCTTCCCAGGCCATGGGGTCCTGTTTGTGATAACATTTCAGCTGCACCTGAGAAATGGAGCGATGTCAAAAGTCAAGAAGTGAAAGAAGGGCTTTTCAGAGACATGGACCAAAGTGCGGAGGGGGGTGCCACACTGGACAGTTTACGGAGAGACTCTGTCGCTGTCCCACGGCCTCTGGGGCCAAGTGCTTTAATCTGACTGTTTGCCTAGGACACCAGCCTCACAGTGCCAGAGGGTGGAAGTGCAAAGTCAGGGTGTCAGCAGGGTCCTACTCCTTCGGAGCTCTCAGGAGGAACCTTCCTTGGCCGTTATAGCTTCGGGTGGCTGCCAGCCATGCAGGGTGTTCCTTGGCCGGTGGCAGCACAACTTCCATCTCTGCCTCCATCGTCACATGCCTGCTGCCCCTCCATATGTGTCTGCGTCTCCACATGGCCGTCTTGGAACGCCGCCCACTCTAATCCAGTGTGGCTTCGTCTTAGCAAATTACATCTACAAAGGCCCTATTTACACATAAGGTCGCACTCTGGAGTTCTGGGAAGAAACAAGTTTGGGGGGGACGTTGACCCAGCCCAGGCTCTGCATGCATGGAAAGGATGTGTGGGAGTGTAACTGAGTATTTCAGTCCAGTGCCGGATCATGCAGGTTTATGAACAAAGTTTTAGACCTATTTAAAAGGCAGTGGGTTGCCTTTTCATGTTTCTGAACAGGGCATAGAAAGGGTCAGATCAATACTTTTAGAAACTGCGTGGTATCCGCGTAGCAGATCATTTGAGAGGGAAGAGAGCGTATAAAGCATCCCCAGTCCGGGGCTGTTGTAATTGTCCTTTTTATATGAAAGGCGCCTCCACAGGGAGGGCAGGAGCAGGACAAAATTGCGAGGAAGGGCACTGGTTAGAGGTGGTAGAATAAAGGAAAAGAAGATTGTAAGGGGCCCGAGGTTTCCAGCCTGGGAAGAAGGAAGCCTTTACAGGAGGAATTACAGAACGCTTACAGAAAGAATAATGACGGCATTAACCAGCAGAGATGACAGATGGCAGGAGCAGCTAGTCATTTTAGGGGCTGAGGTGGTAAAACTGAATCCTCGTATGAGTCAGGTGGAATAACTTCATGGAGAAACTCTTTCAGGAAGGTTAGGGGTCAACAGTTCTCCTGAGTACCAGACCCTGGCTCTGCCCATGGCACCAAGATGGGATTCCTATAAGCAGCTGGAGCTCAGAGGGGACACTGAGAAGGAAAACGTAGGTCTCGGAATCAATTCTGCGCCAGGAAGATCTTGGTTCACTAGGGTGGGGACTAGGATGCTTCCACTGAATGGAGAAAGGAGACCACTTCCTCCTAAGGCTTTCTCTTTCCCTCAGTTTTGTTGGCTTGGATGGCACTGCAGAGCCAAGAGCAGGGGAAATGGACTTGGCCTGACTGCCTTGGGTCAGTCATCCGGGGCCGGGGTTGGGGGATGGAATAAATATCCTGAAGACGATCACCCACGCAGGGTGTATAGGTGCCGACGGGCTGTCGGTTGCTAAGAGAAGGCACAGCCTTCCCCACTCCGATTGAAACACAGAACAATTTTCATATACCCGGTATGAGGAAGGCTGTCTTCCAGAGGCAGTAACAGGAAAATCTTGAGAAAAAGACTGAGCAGGAGTCACCAGAGGTAAGAGGAGAGAGGAGCCCGAGGTGTCCGGAGTGGCAAACCCTGAGGAGTGCTAAGGAGGTGAACACTTTCCTGGGATGATTTTGACCTTCATCCAAAACGTAGGTGGCTTGTGTTGGTCTCAGGTAATGAACATCCATGTTTTGAAAAGGCCTCTTCTGCTTCCTACCATCCCCCCCTCCCCTGTGCCCCATCCACTCTTTCACAGGCACCATGGCCAGGGGTTTCCACTCAGTGCGTCATCAGGATGCAGAGCAGCTGCTGCGGGGTCTGGGACAAAAATGTCGGGGTGACCGATGACCATGCCTGTGTGCGCTCCCCAACACAGATGTCATTCTTCTGCAGAAAAGGAGAGAGCAGAAACTTCCAATAAGACAGGTCATGGCCAAGGTCATGTTATTCCCCCCATCCCGCTCCCCGCCCCCACGGAGCTCAGCAAGTTCACAGATGGAGCCCACGTAAGGAAAATGTGGCACCTCTAAAAGCCACCATGGCGTCCACATTAATTGCTAAAGGGGTTTGCTGCGGGGTGTAGGGTGTATGGAGGCCATTACACAGCAGAGGGGACCCCGCCCAGCTTCTCTCAGCCACAGACACAGGCCAAGGAGGCAGTTGCGCCCTGGAGCAGGCATTCGTGTAAAGTCCTCAGGCCTCATGGGCCTCGCCTCTTTATCACTGGCCCTGGTGGCCCAGCTGCAGTGCTCAGGCTCATTTGTTTGCTCCCCTAGCCGTCTTGTTTCAGAAAGTCGAGGGAGTTCTTGATGGGAAAGTGAACTTGGTGCACGCACTTCTAATAGCTGTGGTGTCTGCTGGCTGCAAGATACACAAACTGCATTGTTGCCAGCTGGGGTTTTCTCCCGATGAGAGAGAGATTGATTACAGGAGGCGAGCAAAGAATCCCATTCATGAATTTGGGACCGTGCAGTGGTGAAGACAGAGACAAATTAGGAGTGCTTACTCCCGGGGCGCCAGTCAGAGGAGAACTCCAACAGCTGGGCTTTAAATGCATGGACTGCTGTCCTCTGAAGTTTCTTTCTCCACCACAGGGAAAGCTTTCTGAGGAGGGTATCGGGATACAGAACAATAATGTCTGCCGCCTGCATTTCAAAGTCAATGCTGATGTTGGCGCAGGGATTCAAAGAGAAGCTTGAATAACTATCTCATGGAAGTCACTTTTAATCAGGGCTCTCGGAGGCTGGCTCATCAGTCAAAGCAACAACTGTTACTGACACGCAGCTTTCAAGCATTAGGTAGGAAAGTGTAGCCAGGAGAGCCCAATCCCTTTGAGTTCTTTTCAACCCAGTGAGCTACTCTCGGTGAGTGGGAGCAGGTGATCTTGGAAAGGGAAAGTGGTGAGGCTAATTCAAAAAGCTGCACTGACTGCGTCAAAGGTAGGACATCGGGACAGTGGTGCGGCACTGTCTTTCTGAGAGAAGTTTCTTCCCTAATGGATGGGCATGATGACAAAGTCCTACCCCTTTCCAAGCCATGGGGCTCTGCAAATTGCTGGGAATCTAAGGTTCCTGTCCTCTCCAACTTCCTCTGCCCTTACCTCGGGGTTAGGACTTAGGTCCCGTGAGCCACGGGAACCAAGTTCAGCCCTCTGAGGGCCCTTGGAAAGGCAGATCAAGCTGTCATTTGGGGAGGAAGGATCCCCGTAGTAAGGGTAGGTGGGATGAGGGGTAGAGTAGGGATGGGTGGGAGGGGTGAGTAGGAAAGCGGAAACCAGCTGGGCTTTAATAGAGCTTCTCCCCGTTAAATTTTAAATTCTGCATCTGATTGGTTTGTCAGTGTTACCCCAACACTCAGAACACAGACTGACCCATACCTATTGTTGCACGAATGTTCCTGCATCTCTGCTGAAGTCTTTCTGTAGAATAGTGGTTCTTAAACTTGAGTGCTCATTCATGGGCCTGGCTGGTAATCTATTGGATTGGAATCTGAGCGTGGGTTTGGGATGGGACTAAAAGATGAATTTGCACAAGCTCCACGCTCTACAATCTGGTCTGCATTGTTAAGGATCCTAAAAGGGTCTTTGCTTCTGGAATTCAAATATAATGAGAGATTCAGGGGCCAGGA
The DNA here is from genome assembly GCA_004026545.1 of Mormoops blainvillei. Taxonomy (NCBI): domain Eukaryota; kingdom Metazoa; phylum Chordata; class Mammalia; order Chiroptera; family Mormoopidae; genus Mormoops; species Mormoops blainvillei. The sequence continues at coordinate 183,656 of PVJD01000245.1, forward strand.
CCTTCACAGAGTCTTGCAAAACATACCATCTTGTTCTTGGCTTTGATCTGTCTCATCCATAAGCCAGTTACAGACAGTTAGGGGGAAGGGAGTCATTAGGCTGTCTCTCTCTTTCGTACTATGAATAAGCTCTGGTATATTCTATTTTTGACTGCAGTTGAAATTAACCAAAGGCAGAGCATCCTGTTTGAATAGAAAAGCCTTCCTTGAATGCAAGCCCTTGCATGAAATGCTGACTCTGGGCAGGGCTGCAGTTACACTGGCCAATGGTGACCGCCTCTTCCCAATGCCTTATTCAGTGAAGTCACATAGGTAACTTGAAATTAACCACAGTGGGAGTATTTACACCACGGAAATAGGCAAGTACTATAAATCAGGGCTTTCCTAAATCATCTACCAGAACACCCCTGGTTCTAGGCTGGTCAGCCACATCTGTTCCTAAGGTAACAAAATCTCACTTTTGCATTCAAGGGACTATGGGAGAAAAAATGCTCTCAGAATGAGGCTACACTGTTGTCACTGGAACCAAATGTGTCCCTGCAAGATGCCAAGCTGGGAGGGCCAGCGTGACCTTCTGGGAAATACTGTGGAGATTTGGGGCACCCTCCCCACACATTTCTGCCTACAAAGGCCCTCTTCTCTAATCCCAGCCACAGTTATTTTCTTGCTCATCATGTTCATAGCAACACCAGGCACTTTCTGAACACTTATGGGCCTATGCTTATGCCCGGCACTGAGGGACACGCAAAGCTGCTTGAGGCTCTGTCCCTAAAGGAACTGAGGGATGAGGGTGGAGAAAATGGAGCTAAAACCTGTAAACAAATTTATGGATGATGAAGAGTAAAATTGGCAGCAACTGGAAGTTCAGAAGCTACAGAAATCGGGGTGCGCTGGGGACTTCTGAGTTAGGTCCTTGCTCCTCTGGGACCCTGCAAGTGGCTGTGCCTTTGTCCTTATGCAGCTGCAACCTCACTGCGTTGGGTGCCTCCTTGCACCTGTCTCCCCTGCACCAGCCTCTGGGCAGTCCACGGGACAGGACTGTGGTCTGCTGTCTTTATAGCCATGCTGCACAGGGCAGTTCCCAGCGGATACGCCTGACAGCCAGCAAGTGACGGTGGGTGGAGGGGTGAGTGGATGGACTTGAACCCGAGGAATGGGCAGGACTCAAAGGTCAGGGAAGAGTTGGGATTCCAGACAGGACAGCAGCATAAACAAAACACCTGAAGTAAGCTTTTAACCAGGGACCCTGAGAAGTCACCACCCCCAAAGCTGTGACCGTCCATGGGACAGAGCAGAGGGGAGTGAGGCTGTGCAATGCAGGTGAACTTGGGCCTGTCTGAAATCAGAGTTCTTCTCATTATGTTCTTCCAGAGAACCCCAGGGCACTACAGAGGCATTCCAGGAGCTCTGTAAATAATTTTAATTTAATTTTCCAAATTACATAGCTTAAACAGAAACACAATTACATCAGCACATGCAAATTGGGTTTACACTAAGTTTTAACACATTGTCGACCTCCAGTGGGTTAACTTGTGCAAGCCAATCAATTCTCTGAATAAAACTCTGGCCACAGCTGTTTAATTGAACACTATTCTGGGATTACAACGTGTGTTATTAAGCTATAAATGGTATCAGTTTTACTGATATGAATCGAGATTTTCTCCATTTTATGCAGCGTAAATCAAACACAGAAATAAATTACATGCCGAGGCTCATAGAAGATTGCCGTTTCTTCCATAAACCCAGATTTCAAATTTTTATGTACGTCAAAACCACCTCATTATTTTCATTGACTGACTTCATTGTAGTCACAAATGTCTAATCATCTGGACTTAGGAAATAGATTTATATTAATGTTGCACAGTACCTAAGCAGAAAAGCAGACCCTAACATTTTTGAAATCTTATTGGACTAAAGCTAAAAAGCAACCAAGAAAACCTAACCTGTTTTAAAAACAAACAAACAAACCAAAACAAAAAAACAAAACAAAACTGATTGTCTTGTGAGAAGTGGGAATGGTCAAAACCCCTAAAACTCCTTCAGGGTAACCTGTTTCTTTGTTTGGGATATACACTCAACTAGGACTTTTAATAATGAAAATGTGAAGTCTCTCCTGAAAGAGAGATATTTGAGATATGAACCATAGCTGTGTGAGTGGGGAAGGGCCTTCATGGAGGTTGGGGGTCAGAAGCAAAGACCCTTCGGAGTACATGCTGTGGGCTGAATTGTGTCTCTCAAAAAGGGTATTAGATTCCTAACCTACGGTAATTCAGAATGTGACCTGTTTTGGGTGTAGGATCTTTACAGAGGCAGCCAAGTTGAGATGAGGTCATTAAAGTGAGCCCTAATCCACTGTGACCAGTGTCCTTTTAAAAAAGGGAATTATGGACACAGAGACAGATGCATGCATACAAAGAGAATGCCACGTGAAGTCTGTTATGTCACCGTAAGCTAAAGAACAGCCAGAAGCTAGGAGAGAGGCCTGGGACAGATCCTTCCCTAGAGACTTCCGGGGGAGCACGGTCCTATGACCACCAGCCTCAGAACTGAGAGAATATATTTCTGTTGTCACTTCTGGAGATGTTGGAGGGTGTCATGGCATCCGTTCACCGAGCGCCCCCAATAAGGGTATAGCCTCTACGGCTTCAAGGAGGGAGAAGGTTCTGAGACACTTGGCACAAGACCACTCAGTGCTTCAGGACCCACTCCCATCATATACTGGGATCTCACTTGAAGCTGTTTGAAAAAGGAATTCTGATATCATAAAGACTTTTCGTGGGAGACCATCGGGAAATTTTGAGCTTCAGGGCGGCCAAACAAAAGAAGTATTCTAGGCAATCCATTTGTAGTGTTATACGATGTCATCGAACAGCTGCCATTTCCCGCCCCCCCGCCCGGCAAACACACGCACCAGGACATGGGAGACATTCCAGGCAGCTCAGATCACCCAACAGGAGCCAGGGTGGTTACCCTGCTAGTCACTCGGGGTCTGCCCTTGTCCGAAACACAAAATTGCTTGCAAACATGATTGGACTCCAAGCAGGAAGCTCTCAGGAGCCCAGCTACCATCCAGGGTCAAGCTGGCACCTTATGCCGGCTTCTCGAGGCCACCGTGCTGTCGGCAGTGAGGCAGTGACTAGACAGGACCTCTGCCCAGGATGAGCAGAGGTGGCCTATTCGGGCCTCCCTCAAGCTGTTGGCCTTATTGGAAGGAGGCCCACTGCCCTGAGTACTGTGTGCCTGACAGTCCCTCCCTTTAACCTACGCCTTGAGAGGGAAGGGGAGAGGAGGATGCAGAAGGGCAGGCTGGAGGGCTGGCCCAGCAGTCCAACTGGGTAGCTGCTCCTGACGGCCTTCTGAAGCCCCTTCCCGAGGACCTGGTCTCCCCTGAGCCCCTGGCAATGCTCACCTTGATGTGGGGTCAGAGGGCCACCTTTTAACAACTTCACCCACCCCCAAATATGAGGTCGCCTGCCTCCTTGTCGGTGCTGCTGGCTGTTTGGTGCTGCATGGCATCATGGCACCAGTCATGTACGTTGTGTGGATATTACCCAAGAGTCCTGACTTTCAGGCATTCTTACTGGCCTCAGTGAAGCTTATTTTATGTGTAATTCAATGTGGTTTCGTGTTTATACTTTGTAAAGCTTTGTGTGACACACCGACATCCTTCATCAGATCTGATATCCCAAATCCAGTTCAAAAATAAAAGAAATCTTTTTACATGTAAAGAATATAGGTCTTGGACTCTCTTTAATCTCTTAAATTAGTCCCTTTCCCTCCCCACCTCTATTTTTTAATCTTTAATAGAGATTTCTATGGGTCAGCTCTTATCATCAGCTAGTCGAAAGACACTTGCAAGCGGAGATGGTAGATTTTCCTGGCATGGCTGTATTTTACCCTGTCAGACTTAGCCAGGGGTAGAGCACATGAGGGTGCCATGTAAGTCCTTGATGGTTGACTCTTCAGCGGGTGGGCTTTGCCTTGTCTCAGTGTAGTCAGGACCACAAAAAAAAGGAAATCCTGACTTCCCTCACCATATTTCCCTGAGAAAACGTGTTAATGACAGTCATAGTAACTCTGTATTGACGAGTGCTCTGTGTGTGTCTGGGCTTGTGTTGACCTATCTCATTTACCTCCCAGAGTCACCAGTCCTGCACGGGTAACTATTGAGCATTTGACCTGTGGCTAGTATACACAGGGAAGGGTTGTAAGCCTATAATGCCCACTGGATTTAAATGACTTAGTGTGATGAAAGTGTTATGAAATATCACAATAATACTAATAATATTTTGTGTTGACTCTATGTTGAAAAGCTACTATATTGGATCTGTTGGGTTAAATAAAATGTAATTAAAGCTCACTTTACCAGCTTTACATTTTTTTAAGTCACTTGTAGAACATTGTGCATTGATACATATGTGGCTTGCATTTGTGGCTTTCAGGGCGTTTCTGTTTGAGGGCACTGTCACAGAGCAGTGATCACAGGTGCTATTGTTTTCATTTTATAGGTGAGGACAGTTGGGCTCAGAGAGGTTAATAAATTACTCAAGTTCACATGGGCGATAATTGAAGAAGCTGGGATTTGATCTCAGGTCTATTTGGCTCTAAACACTATACATATAACATATAGTCTTACTATCTATCAAATTAATGACTCACGAGATGTTATTTTGATCCCAAACATGATCCAAGCCCACCCACGGGCTCACGGAAGAGGGGTGTTTATGTGTTACACACCAGCAGCATGTATGACAAAAGACCCCACACTCCTTGGACCAGCCTAAACCGGGAGCCCTTGGTGCTCAAGTTCAGCCACTGGGTCTCAGCCTGCACACTTGGCAGCCTTTCCCACCTCAGGAAGTTGGTTGGCTTGTTCCACATCTTATTCTAGCACCATGGCATAAAGTCTTCATTCTACATGAGTTGATTGATGTAGGAGTAAGTGAAGGAAACTTTGCTCTCAAAAATTCTCAAGGTCAGAGAGAGGTCAGAATGACAACTGCCTTTGGCAGAAAGCACAAACCAAGCCAGGGACATACTCAGACTCGTGAGTCCAGTCTGGACCTACCAACCTGTCACTTTGATCTATCAGCCTTTAATAAAAGGCTGTTCATCTCCCCCATGGCCAAAAGAACAATATTAGATACCTGGGGTTGGGGATCCTCTGGGAAATTAGTAATCTGCCCAGGGAGGCTGGGTAGGGGGAGAGGAGAGAGAATGGAAGTGCCACCTGGAATTCCTAAGCAATTTCTAGGCATGCTTTCGAGAACACCTTGATTTCAAGAAAAGGCCAGAACAATGCTGCCTTTGAAGACAGAGCTTTTACTGCTTGTCTCAAAAAATATCCAAACGCAATGGGGCTGTACAAGTGTCACAAAAGAAATTATGTTTCTCTCTTTGCTGCAAGAACAAATGTTTGTAAGGGTATCACGTGTTGGGTCTCATGGTAAGAAACATAGATAAACAGTTTTGCTTTGCTTTCTACCCAGAGCAAAAATGAGTGAGAACGGTGAGTGTGTGTGTTTGAGGGCTGGGGACCTGGGGAGGGAAACAGTTTACAGGGGAAGATTAAAAAAAGTCGCCCCTTTTGTCTGCGTGGCTAGAAATCCAATTAAAATTCTCCTGCCCGTTTGTCGGGCTGCTGAGAACAGGTTCCATGTCACTGAACTTTGGCTGCTGTCCTCCTCCCAGCGAAACAATGTGAGATTTCTAAACTGGCCACGGTGCTAACCAGGGCCATGGGGGATGGAGCTGTATGGAGTGCCAGGGGCTCTGATCCAGTATGTTCATTCATTTATCTTGCTTTTCCTGGACGCGTTTGCTGTCAGCTGCAAAGCTAAGTACTGAGCCATTCCGAGGTGGTTAACTTCTGCTAGAGCTGAGAAAATAGCTTTCAGAGCCCCTTATCACCAAATCAATCTATCTGGTACGCCCCTGAAAGTAAAATAATATGCTTTCGAAAATTCTCTTCTGGTATTTGACAGCCCTGAGAAGTTTTATTTTTTTTCCAATTTAGTTTAATCTGCCACTTTTTTTTTTTATTTTTGCAAATTGAGTTTTTATTTCCCTTTTTCATTATTCAAAACTCCTTTGGAGACAAAGTTCATAACAGCCTCATGTGGATTGCTCAGGGGTTTAAGCCAATGCTACCCTGCCCCTGGCTGTCCTCCTCTCCTGTGTGCTAACAGGGAAATGGCTAAGCCCAGAGCCCCTGGGGGCTGCCTCCGGAAGGTGCCTCTGATGGTTTCCTGTCACCTGGGCAGTTGGCACCCTCGAGGTCCCAGGGGATGGGACTGGGCTATGAGAACTGAGTCAGACCTTCAGATACTCTCCTGGTACGGACTGGGTCTGGGGGAGATGCCTAAGTCCAAGTTGTCCAGTTGAAAAGTAATGTGAGCCATGTATGAAATTAACAATCTTTAGTACCTACATCAAAAAAGTAAAAAAGAAATCAGTGGAATTATTTTAAATAAAATATTATATAACAATGTATTCAACGTATTACTTCCACATGGAATAAACACAAATTATTAATAAGTTATATTATTTTTTAGTATTAAGCCTGTGAAATCCAGTGTCTCCCAGTTCAACCTAGTCACTTTTCAAGTGCACTACAGCCACGTGTGTCACACACCTTGGGTGTCACAGGCCTGAATTAACAGGCGCCGCTGTTGGTGCCTGATGACCAATAGGGAACGGCCAGGTGATTTAAGTAGGATCGTGCTGAGTCAGCGTGGGAAGTAGACACCGTGCCCCT